>JAEUWS010000302.1:0-50323 GCA_018524945.1 Podaxis sp. C-F-92630
GCCAACATTGACCATGGAAGAGCTTACAAAGCAATCTCAGCTAGAACCACCTGTCTCGACATCAAACCCAGGTGCCGATCGCTCACCATCTCCAGAACGGCCGTACCAAGGAGTTGGAAAGCTGATTGACCAATGGCAACGAAAATCAGCAGAAGCCGAAGCCTCTCGTAATGCTATCCTGAACAAACGCGCTAACCTTGCGCCACCAAAACGAGCTGGTCTCGTTCCTAGCGCTAACAAAGGATCGTAGTTAAATTGATTGCTTTTGAGGATGTATACCCTAGTTCCTCTGCATAATTCCCTTTTTGTATTACAGGATTGCTCAGTTCGCACTACAACGGATATTATATCTAGATATCTCGGCCAATATTACGACTCTACGACCCGCTTTCTGAATCTGATCCACCAATTAGGAAGGATTCTTCCTCCTGTTCCTTTACACTGCTCCTACGTGAATGCCCTAGCAGCTCCTGCGCTTTCAACCTGCCTTCGCCTGCTTCCCAAGCCGAGCCTGTTTTTTGACAAATATCTTCCTGCAACCGCTCCGTGTCGTTAATTCCTAATTGCAAAGCTAATGCATCGGCGCGTGCGATATTCGAGTCTGTAGGATGAATCAAGATGTCTTGCGGTTTCGACCTGGAACGTGATCGTGCGTGTTGGTTGCTCGCAACCGAGTTGAGGGGGTATGTAGGATGCTGGGATTGGATCAATGAAACTCGAAATTCATCATCTTCTCTGTTGTCTGTGTCAATGGTGAAAGGGATGGTGCTTTGTTGTGAGGCCCTCGTACCTCAATCGAGGGGGCTCATCTCCTGATTTCCAGCGTTCGATCAAGAATTGACCTGATGAGAGACTTGTAACCTGTTGTTGGAGTTGTAAGCTAACTGACTGATCAAACCCAAACTGGGCCGTGCTCACAATGATGAGGAGGATCCTTTGAGGGGAAAACAAGGGAGTCATTTCAGACGAATGTCTAGAGCTACTCGAAGGGTACATACCCGAGCTGGAAGGTCATAGCTGCTAGCATGTAACACCTGAAAGGTCGTCCATGACTACATGAAAGCAGGATGTGCCAGATGGGACTCACAGCCTTAGGAAGGTAACCACCCAATACAGGAACGTCCTCCATAGCGCTTTCCGCCACCTAGACCGCACAAATATCCGAGGAATCCAGTGTTGTTCAAGCGCGAATGTCACAAATCTGCGCCGACAGGAGGTGAATTCGCACTAGTCCCAAGGAGAAAGGAACCGAAATTAATAATATGACGCACCTTTCTAGAAGACACAACAGAGTTAAGGAGAGCCCAGCCACAATAAAGTCGGAAAAAGAATGTAAGACCAGGGAGGGTAGGAGGACGTGCTCCTGGCGAAATGACCAATGTAGGTGAGGTTCCCAACCATCCATAGCAAGGTGTTTGGAGTCAAGAGATCTTTTCACGCTAGAAAGTGATGCTGTAACGCTTGTTGGTGGGGTTCCAGCTGAACGGCTATGGCGTATTTCCGGGCTTGCTCAGGGGGTTAACTGCAGCGTTTTGGAACAAGTAGGAATCAGGAATTGTTGGCGGCTGCGAACAAATGAAGAACAAATGAATGCAGTGGTTGGGATCACGATCGGGACGAAGGAGCCTAGTTGATTTCGGGTTTGTATCAGGGCCTCCTAGAAGGGGTTGCAACGAAAAAGGAACGAATGATTTATCTTACGTGAACGAAGCAAGTACATACATAAATATAGGAAATATATACATTACAAACGGTACCCTAAATATACCACCAGAATTATGGAACCAAGAAGTTCGTAAAGAACTCGTTGAGTTAGGTGACTGGAGTCTCCTTGCGCTCTGCCTGTTCACGGAATTCTTTGGCCCGTTCTTCTCTCCACTCACAATCATCGCAATACTCGCATGTGCTAGGCCATGTTGGTTAGTCTTACTACAACTGATACCCTTAATGTCACATACGCGCATCGCTGTGCAAGTTCCACTGGCACACCTTTAGGCTTACGCTCGCCTCGCCACCAGGTAAGGACATCAGCCAAGTAAGCGGAAAGGAACTCGGAGTCGTATCGGAAAACCTTCGTGCCAATTATCTGGTATCGTTTCTTTCTTGAACTACCAGTCTCTTCGAGGGTTTGTTGGACTTCCTCCCCTTTGTCTAGGGAATTTCAATCAACAGCGAACAGGAAAAGAGTCAATGATACTGACCTTCTCCCGTGGAGCTAGCATTATTCCTCTGTTGATTCGACGGCAGTGATTCAGCGACATCTCCGTTGACTATGCCGTTCTCTAGGGGTTGAGGCGGATGTTCCCCTGGCGAGATCGCTTTGGCCGGCTTGGAAGGGTCTTCAAGCCCAGGTGTAAGAGGTGTAGTGGATGGCACTTCTCCGCCCTGGCCATACAACTGTAGCCGGTAAACCAGTGTCAGTTGCTCGTCCACCCCAGTTATGCGGAGTTGATAGATGAGATCATGCCACAAGGCTGAAAGGTCAGCCAGGTTCAACACCTGCAATTCGTCTTTGTCCGCTATAAGGCCAGCTTGCTGGAGAAAATCCCAGGATAGCTGCCGGGCGGGGTCTACGTTAGCCAACTGCCAAAAAATCATGAAGTCAAATGAGGGTTCGGGCGAGACAAGTCTCGACAGGAGGCGGTGATAGAGCATCAGTTGCAGCCGAGAGGGAAGGGTATCCTCGTGAAGGGGCAATGAAGGTCTCTTTCTCGTCTTTGTGTCTATTATTTGGAGAGTGTATGAGCCAGTGCCATTAGATGGGGGAGGCCCTTCCGAGACAGAGAAATGATCCTCTATGCACGTCTGTGAAGACTGTGTAAGTTGCCGGTCATTGCTCTTGACACAATTGGGCTGATAAACCAGTTCGTCCTAGACCACGCTTCAGGACTTCGAATTTGAGCCGAGAGTAGAAAACGCACTATTATGCCCACGACAATCTCCCCATCCTCGATCCCGAACACCGGCATTTCACGCTACAAGAAAAGTAAGCCAAATGGATAGGTGGTAAATGTGTCTTCGTCACCGTAAATCCTTCGTACTGTAATCCTCTAAGACATGACAACATGTTCACTAAACTATGCAGGAGTTAGGACCGGTTTAAGCGAGGGCTAACTCAGGAGCTTACCGCAGAGCCCATCGCTCTTCTGCAGTTGTTACTTCAACGACCGTCTCCTCGGCTTTGACCTCACGTTCGAGTGATTTGTGAATAGCCTGAGAGAATCAGCGTTGGAAGTCCGGCGTGACAGCGATTGCACTTACTGTGCCTTTGCTCGTTACAACGTCGTTTTTGGCTGCAATCGCGGTGTTGGTCTTGATCTCCTTCCCAGATGCAGATTTGAAGGACTTTGGCCGATGATACAAAGGCCGTGATCGTTTTCCTCGAAGACCGTACTCAAACTGTATCTCGCACCTGCAGGAAAGCCTTCAAAATATATTACATGATGGATGGGGGGAAGAATACCAGGCAGGCGACACTAGATCTGTCACAGACAAAACGCCATACGATCGAAACAGATCCAGGGGACTATCTCGTGTTCTGCGCCGTTTGTCTGGTGCTACTCGGGATGGACCTGAGCCTTTGGCATTCGAAGTCTCATACGCAATAGACACCTTGGGGAGGTGGTTTCTGGCGATATCCGCGTCGATCTGCGCGAAGTCTTCTTCAGTAAACTCCGAGAAATCATATCCAGCAAATTCGTCGGTGTCTGACCCGGGCACTGTGTGTAATACATGTATGGATGTCCTGCCATTTTCACGTTGAAGAAATTATCTCACTGAGAAATCCCTTTTAATCCTAACGCGGCTGGTCGATGGTTCCGAGCACTCCTGGAACGCGCTGACCACACTGTCCGGGCAAGGACACTGGCTGTGGGGAGGAAACCACGAGGTTTGCCGTGGATTGACGCCATCATGCTGTCGGGTGACAAGGCGCGTCCGGTGTGACTCATAGGGTTGCCTCGACACGAGATCTCGTGTTCTACGCACCTGATCTTCAACCTTGTTGTAGAGAACTGGAATCATTTGACAACTGCAAGAACATTATGTACGGTGGGACTTCAAGATGATCAGACGATACGCATGTTGCTGTCTGTGTGCTATGGGGTTGCACTAGCGTGCTCATGCGCCAGATCTATTTCCAACTATTTCCCACAAGAAGCGACGAAATGGGAGCTCTCGATGACGAAGCCAGTCATCTGTGAAAAATCAACACGATTAGACTGTGAACAGAAGACAACGGAGGGAATATTATTCCACATGTTCACTACCAGAACCTCCTCATGACCTCAACACTGGTCATAAAAGCGGCTTGGTGGTCCTAGGATTGACATCAATCAACTCTAGGATGTGTCGCCGCCTCTGTCCAAGGCTTTTCTTTGCACTTACTGGTTTACTCTACGGTGCCGTGAGCCGAGACAATTTAGATCATTGCTGCGACGCTTATGAGTTTATAGAATGCGTGGAACAACGGCCTTCAGAAAACCCCTGCCATGGGTTTCAATACGTGAGCTGATGATCCAGCGATTCACCTAGAGCCAGTTTCCCTGATAGATTGAGGCTAGCTGGAACCGGTTCCACTGCGACATCAATGAAACCTTGGTCAGGGAGACTGCTATACAGATGAAAGACCTTGGCTTTCTTGATGCCGGATATACTTTCATCAATATTGACGATTGTTGGCTCACGAAAACTCGCGACTCAAATGGCCTCCTCGTAACAGATCCAGTCAAGTTCCCAAGTAAGCGCATTGTGATGCCCTGGGCCGTCGTTGAACTACTGTATTAGGCGGACTGAAAAATCTCACCGATTTCCTTCATGGCTTGGGTTTCAAAGCTGGAGTGCGTCTTCATCTATCTATTAGTGCTCCATATTCGACTTAGATCGACGTTATTGGGCCAGATATATGTAAGCTTCTAGAAATGCGCCCCATTCAGTATCTCTCGGCTCACCTATGCCTTCAGGAGGACCTGGGTCTGACAACTGTGAGCCCCACCACATCGTTATACTTCATGCTTCTGTCTCATACTCGTCAGTGCGCGGGCTTTGCAGGGAGCTTGAACCACGAGCTTGCCGACGCTCGCCTCTTCGTGGACTTAGGTGAGACCGATATCGAGGATTTGCATGGCCACCAGACTGAATGTACACCTGCCAGGTTTTGATTATGCGAAGGTATTACCCCTAGGTCAAGGTGGCTAAGAATCCGTAGCTCATCCATGTCTCCAAAAAGATCGATAACTGCAACAGTGGCAGCTTCCAGGGGACAAACCCAGAGCGATTTCAACGTTGGACTGATGCTCTGATACAAGTTCAACAAGACACGGGGAAAATGCTCTTCTACTCTCTTGTTGAATGGCTGAGCTTTGATGCCTGGACCTGGGGTCCAGCACTCGCCAACTCCTGGAGAAGTGAGCATCTCCCACAAATGTAGACTCATTTACTTTACCATCCTAGTTTTCGACGATATCGAACCCAACTGGGGAAGAATCACCGCAATTTTGAACAATGCTTCGTTCATTGGTGATTTCTCCAACTTCTGGGGACATAACGATCTTGGTGAGTAGATGGTGACAAGTTTCTATCCCAGTCTTAATGCTCGTCTCATTGTTGTAGACATGCTCGAGAACGGGAATGGCGCACTAACTCTTGCTGAACAACGGAGCCATTTCACCGCATGGGCTCTTGCAAAGTCTCCCCTGCTCGTTGGAACCGATGTATGTGGATTTGAAGCACTTACTGTGGACAGTTAAGATACTTGCGACCCATAGGTCTCCCAGCTGTCACAAGACTCAATTGACATTTTGCTCAACCCCGAAATAATTGCAATTAACCAGGATACGGTGATCGGTGAACCCTTGAAACCATTCTTTTGGGGTAAAAACCCGGACGGCACATGGGATCCGTAAGTCATACATTGATTGGCCAGCCTTTGCCATCTCTGATCCACTGTTAGGACGTTCCCCGCCCAATATTGGAGGTGATTCCACCAACCGTCGCTTGCTGAGTATTGCTCATCATGTCCGATTTCCCAGTGGCTTTTTCAAGGATCAGCAACACACCGCGATCATGTATATCAACTTCAATGACCGAACCGTCGACCTGAACTTCACTTTTTCGCAATCACCCCATCTCAAAGCTGATAAGAAATATGCGGTCCGAGACTTATGGAAACACGAGGACATTGGCATATTCAGCAACTTTTTCTTTGATGGAAGTATTCCGACCCATGACGTGCGCGCATACATCTTTACAGAGCAGCCCTGATATAGCAATTCAAACATTTGGGCCGTACGAGTGTACGTAGTTCACGCGAATGAATGTCCTTGTCCCCTCAAGCTCGATGCAGCCTGAAAGTCGAATTACTGCCACAGCTTTTTCGGTCTATTCGGCTTGTACCGTGCTCCGAGAAGTTCTTCCTCCGCAGCCCAGTGCGGTCCGTATTCTCCTAGAAATGATGCAGATGATGGATATCGTTTGTCATCGAATCCTCAAGAAGACGTGCCTTGCACCTCTCTTTGGAAATAAGGTATACACGCTTGACCTCGACCTCAGCTGCAACCGTCGGTACGGCAGGTGAGAGCCTTTATCTCTGACGGTTACTCCGTGGATTAACCTTTTTCTCCTCATCTCTTTTTCCTTCTTCCCCAGACACCCACGCAATGGAGGAGAAAATACGGAATGATGTGTCTATTCATATCTCATGTGGTCTATTCATACCAGGCGAGACCTTCCGGTGACCTACGCATGATCATAACACTGCAGGTTGCATGCCGACTTACTCCATGCATCTTATTATTAGGGTACGACTAGGTGGCATAGGTCCACTTCGAACGTCGTTGACACCACCTTGTGTGCTGGCCATGGCTTATTGGACTCGATAGGATCCATGAAGACGTATAAAAGATGCAATACTTCGTCCTAAACATCCAGAAACACCAGAACACAGTTTCGACTAACAAACCTACCTCTTAAAAAATGCATTCCAGCTTCGCCATCCTTGCTCTTGCCGCTGTCGGCTCTGTTGTTAACGGTGGGCGTTACTCTGCTTCTGTTGAAGCGAAGACTTAGCAAACCCCTGTCAGGCCTCCCTGCTGGCAACGCACCAGCCCTGGTTCCGCGCGATTGCTCCGCCGAAATCACTGCGTACAACATGGCGCGAGCTGAAAAACGCGGTCTCGACTCGCGGTCTTTGTGGTTTGGTCTCCAGAACGTAAGTGATCATATCCACGCGAAGACGCGTCGGCTCAGGTTTCTCTTGCGCCTCACAGACTACTTGCATCCTCGCACCTGAATCGCCCAAAGGTACGATTTATCGTGTCGAAAATTCTCGCATTAAATGATTAAACGGGCTCGTCATAGATAACTACGTTTCCGGAACGGTGAGCCTCCCTCCGCTTTCCCTGATCACATACCAGAAGGGACTGACATGCCATACTCATAATTCCATTAGCCCCTTCGTTCTGACATCACTGGTGGCCAAACGTAAGTTTTCATACAAGCCATCCCGGAACCTGGGTCCTCACAGATGGTTCTCCGAGGACAGTGGGGTTGCTTTCACCCTTGACGTTGGTCTTATGGACATAACCACCTGTCAGCCGCTTCCAAACACCATGGTTGAAGTCTGGTCGCGTAAGTAGCGCGTGTCTTTTACCCCCATAGGAACGAGCTAATTACGCGCGGCCAATTATCTAGCCAACGCATTGGGAAACTACGGCAACTTCCTTCGAGGTGCAGCTCTATCCGGGTCGAACGGCATTGCCGAATTCCAGACTATCTTCCCTGGCTGGTCGAACGGTGCCAACCACTTCAGCATCGCAGTTCACACCGGCTCGAGCATGTCCTCTTCTACTACCCATGTCGGAAAGCTCTACTTCACTGACAAGTGGACCACCCTCGTTGGCGGCGTCGCCCCATACAACCAGAACACTCATGCCAGAACTTTGAACCTGGATGATGCCGACTACAGAAACGCTTTGGCAAAGGGTTACTCTCCTGTTCTTTCGTGAGTTCCTCCATTTTAGGGCAAATTTCAAGATTCTTTACTGAGGTCCCCCACAGTGTTACTTCTATCCAGGACGATTGGCCAGAGGGCGTCGTCGGAATTATCAGTGAGTCTGACCTGCATCTGGTCGTATCCCCGAAATTCATTCAAAATTTCTCAGCCGTTGGCGTCAACCCCCACTAAATCCTTTTAGGAGGATGATTAGTCTTAGCCGAAAGATTAAGTTGTTCATTGCGATAGATACCTGTAGTTGTGCCTAAAAATAAGTTCAAAAAACAAATGCCTCTTTCTTCAAAGATCACTTTTGAAAGGTTGAAAAATTGTCATTGAACCGCCGTCAACACCGAGTCTCTGCCGAGAAGACCTTTGGCAAAGTCGATACCCTGTGTCTCAAAGCCCTGCTACGAGCTGAGTGTAAATTTGTAACCAAACTCATCGTACTGGGCACCCAGACTCATTCCCGGTGACGCCGTTCTCACGCGACTTATCACCAGGGCGAGGTCAGGTGATTATTGATTACTTCCGCAACTCAGATGCGCTCCTGATATTGAAACCAGTTTCTTCTGCAATTTACTATATCAACCTCCTTTAGCTCATACTATTCGAACCTATGATATAGCCAAGCCATCGACACTACTCGAGGGCCGTTTACTGCGTCGGCCGATCACCCAGTCTGCTTGTTCTAAAAATAGAAGAGTGCAGCTACCCACGTTCTACACGTCCAGCTTTACTCATTCAACCGAGAAATTTACCTTGGCCACGTCTGACACTGTCATATGTTCCCATTCCATAACAATCAAGGCAAAAGGAGAACGGTCGATACCTGGTTGAGCTGCTGTTTTTCCTGGTTTGATCACACACTTGTTACCGACGACTCCTGGATAGGCAATCCGTCCTACACGCTCGCAAGAACGCAGAAGGGTTGGTGACCCCTGAAAGGAAGTACGACTTACACGCTGGAGTCAATATCGCCGTCATTTCAATGAGTAGCGTGATTCCCAGTGTCGACCTGAGGTTTATATGACGCATCCGGCGGAACAGTAGAGGATAAACCGCGGTTGAGCCCCATATTCTTAGGTCCATTCCCTGTACCGTCGCCCCGCTAGAAGGTTCTGACAGAGGTTTCTTCGTTGATTTCTCGTCTCCTGCCAGGTTGCCGATGCCAAGATGAAAGGCTGGATGAGCTTCTTGTTTGCGATCTTGCCATGGGGGCACTGGTCGCATGAGTCTCAAAGTCTTAGAGGTTGGGAAGGGCTTCTGGACGCGTATAAAAGGGCATTTCCTGATGGTTAGTGCAATATCATCCTCTGCGATATCGAGCTTGCGTTCCCAACCCACTTCTTTCCGACTCTGATTACAATGCGTTTCCTGTCTTTGGTCTCCCTCGCTATTTTCTGCGGCGCAGCTGCAGGTAGTTGGACTTCGATAGAATGCTTCCATGACCACTGACCCACATCGCGATAGCTCTCCCCACAGACAACGCGAGTACACTCGTCCCAAGGGATTGCTCAGCTCAGGTTGCTTCTTTCAACCTTGCCCGAAGAGAGAGGCGCGGTCACTCCAAGAGGACACCCAGCACTAATATTCGAGCTGTAAGAGGACCATTGCCAGGGTTTGTCACCGTTGACGAGTTTTTATCCAATAGCTGAGTTGTGTTGCGGCCCCAGAGACTCCCCTTAGTATGTGTCCATCTCTTCGAGTCGAATCACTGTGTGCTCACAAGACATCCTAGCGGATTATGTTCGTCCCGTGCGTCCATGTTATACTTCTTCGTTTGATCCAGCTCTATATTGACACCCACTCCGAAGCCACTTCGTCAAGATGTCCGTGAGGGACAAACGTAAGTTTTCTCCCTCGTCATCCCAGGGCTTGTTCTAATGTGGTCTTTCAGTGGGGTGCCTATGACCCTTGATATCGGAGTCGTTGATGTAACCACTTGTCAGCCGATGCAGAGCGTCATGGTCGAGGTCTGGTCGCGTAAGCATGAGTCGATCCCGTGCAGCCAAATATCCTGCTTACAACGCAACTCCCAGCCAATGCTGTCGGAAACTACGGCGATAGTTTCTTACGAGGTGCTTTCACATCGGCTACTGACGGCGTTGCCGAATTCCAGACCATCTTCCCGGGACACACCTCGGACGGTGCTAACCACATTAACCTTATGATCCACGCATCCTCCTCTATGTCTGGCACTGTTTCGCATGTGGGGCAAGTGTTCTTCACCGATCGTTGGACCGATGTCGTGAGCATGACTGCGCCCTATAACCAAAACACGAATACCCGTGTTATGAATGCCCACGACCCCAATTACGCACTTGCGAACAGCCAAGGATATAATGCCGTTGTTGAGTAAGTCCGAACATTGCCATCAATAACGGAGCAGCCTCATTCAAGTGTGACAATAGTATCGAGTCTATCCACGACGACTGGCCAGAAGGCGTGATCGGCTACATCAGTGAGTCGTGTCATCACATTTTAGTTGGATTTCGGATCTGAGAGTCTTCCATAGCTGTTGGCGTCAATCCCGAGAGGAAGGTCGAGGTCCCAAAGTGATTTATTTCTAGAGATTCTTAGTCATGTAATGTATAGCGTAGTGGTTCCGAAACGTAAAGATTATTTTCACGAGACAGGCACTGGATCAGCTTTGCAGCAAGTCGACAAGTCACTCGAGGAGCAAATGGATCGAAGTTCCCGGAAAGGAATGGGCCGATTAAGAGGGTGTGGACTATTTTAATATTCCGGTGTGAGATGATGGGAAAGCGGAACATTACGAGAAAATCAAAGTGCAAAGTGGCCTCATTAGATGTTCGGCACGCTCGTTTATCACACAACTCATGACAGTGGATGTGGTAACACCTCTCCCACTTTCTTCCATATTCATGGACGTCCCACTTTGATCCTGTGGTTTTTTTCAGTGCTCAATTGCTCAAAGTACGACTGTCGCCTTTCCCTTCCACTCATTCCTTTGAAACTCACGTTACATAAAACACAGACCACTTGGACCGACCTCTCCTCCGAGAGACCATGCTGCCTCGGATCCCTCTCTGCGGTCTTTTTTCCTCCAAAGCTAGCTCTGTATTTCGTTCTTTCGAGCGAGCCGCCGCAACCATCATCGCCTCGAAGCTCGATGCTCTTCCTACTGCAATGTCCGACGTGGAAAGGAACGTCTTCATCACACTTTCCGCTCGCGCCGTTGCCTCATTTGGCTTTGGGCTGGTGAGACTCTCAATTAAACATGTCACCGCGACGACTAACTATTTTTTTTCTCTGTAGAGCATCTTTTTCATCTGGCTTCGTTGGCTCCTACCAGTAGTCGCTACTCCCATTGCCCCTGCCCTCGAAATCGCAGAGAATGACCATGGACGCCACCGCCCCTTCTCCTGTTTACCAGGGACCTCTACCTCGCACCGATCACTTTCCCATACTATAATCAATCTAGAATTGCCTCCTACTCCGCCTAAGTGCGCTTACCGAGGCCGTGCTCGTCGCGTGTCCTTTGCCGATTCGCCCCATTCGGAGATTGGTAAGGCGACGGACGAGGACGTAACACGAGCAGACGTAACTGTCCTCATACCTCCACTGTCAGACAGCGAGCTTCATTCATGCACTTCGGCCTCTGTTCCATCAACTCCATCACAATCACCCTCGCCAACTCCCGCTCTCACACCCACTTCGAGCCTCGAGGATTCAACGGATCATGAGCTGGAGCCTATTCCAGCTCCTCGCCGATCGAACTCGACTTCCCACTTGATGCCTAAGATAAAATCACCATTTCACACAAGACATAAACGCTCTTCCCTCCCATCTTCACTGCTCGAGGGATCCTCCGGTTCGTGATTTTATTAGCGACGTTAACCGTAAACTAACACACTACCTGAAGAATTGCCGATCACGACTGTCACGAATACGAGCCTGAATACGACTACTACGCCAAAGAAAAAGAAAACTAGACAATTTACTGCTCCATGGCGTCACTCACGCTCAAAATCGATCATAGCGAGCGACCCCGAAGTCCATTCTCCAGATGCCAAAGCCCTCGTCCCATCCCGTACCTCATTTTCATCCCGATTTTCCCGGCCCTCGAGCTCAGAGTCCCGATCCTCAAGTCCACATTCAAGCTCAAGCCTGAGTCCGAGTAGCACGCATCACCGTTCTCTTGGATCTGCACTTTTTGCCCGCAGGACATCACAAAGATCAAATCACACGCCTATACCTCGTACGTCGCCATACGAGGCCCCCTATTTTGCCTGCCCTCCCGCTCCCTTCGACAAGATCTATGCCAAGTCCCGATCGGCGCGGTCATCTCTGGACCACCCTCGGTCAACTCCTTCAAGGAGTAAGCGAGAGCGCAGGACTAGTCACGACAGGACAGAAGCGGAAACCAATGCTTTGACTACGAGACCGCATCGAGACCAGGGTAGCTCCTAGCTGCGCTTATATTTATTGCACCTATTGTGAGTCGATCTGCCTTGCTTCTACTTCGACGGTCCGCTCATGCTCTTGTAGTATAGATTAATGATTATGAGTTGCACTATATATATATCATTGTGGTCTCACAGTTAATGTGTTGGTGTATTGCATTGTACTTGTATGAGCACACCCCTCAAATGCATGTTATTTGTTCCCGGAATTGAATCACGTGAATAGGCGTCATATATCTCTCTGCATATTGACGTTGGGTCCGATCTTCTAATATCCTCAACAATGTCGTCCACGCAAGATCAGTTGGCTCCCGGCCAGAGTGATGTACCGGTTATCGCCGTCGAATCGAGCGACTACGTTCCTGCACTGGTCGTGATTGACATGCAGAACGATTTTGTAAGCGGCTCGCTCGCCGTTCCTGGAGCAGAGACCATCCTCCCGGTCGTAAACGCCCTTGTAGATCTACCTTTCAAAACAAAGCTCGCGACCAAAGACTTTCACCCCGACAACCACATCTCCTTCGCAAAAACACACAAGAGACCGGAATATAGCACTGTCACTATATATCACCCGGAAGATAAGGAGAAGTTGTTGGGGATCCAACAGACGCTTTGGCCCATTCATTGCGTTGCAAACACAGAGGGTGCGGAATTCACTCCTGGAATCGAGCGTAACAAGTTCGATGCTGTGGTACACAAGGGTACACACCCAAGCATCGAATCGTATTCTGCCTTCCGCGATATTTGGGGAAGGGGTGAAACAGAGCTATCGGAGTTGTTGAAAGAGGTTGAGGCTACCGACGTGTACTTTTGCGGACTGGCGGGCGATTACTGCGTGAAGTACACGGCCAAGGATTCCGTAGATTATGGGTATAAAACCTGGGTCATCAGGGATGCTGTGAAAAGTATATCATCGAGCGCCCTTGCGTGGGACGAGATGGAGAAGAAAGGCGTCAAGTTTACGACTTTCGAAGAGGTAAGGAGTAAATTGCAACCAGAATTCAGGAATTGAATGCTGGTGAGTATTCCGCCTTTAATCTGCGAAATAAAGGGGCTGAGGTTCTGATAGGATTTCGGATTGAAGGGCGTTGTATCACGGGTATTAGTAAACGTATTTCCTTTATCTTTTTATCTTATAACATGAAGGGCCAGCACTCGTACCAGCACACGAACGATCGTTCAAGCTTCATTCGGCCTTGACATTCTATACACAGCAGCTAGGGTCTCGAGCCAGAGTACAATCGAGGTACTCGACACCCTAGGCAGACCGTCCACCCATACCAATCTATTCAGTCATTCCATCCCGAGCGAGAAGGCCGAGCACTGCTCGTATAACAGGGTGATTCTGTGTTTCGCTGAGGCTGGTCCCATCCTCAATGCAGTTGGTCAAGAGAAGGTCGAGAAGTTGGCTATGCGATGATTTCATCAGAATAGATAATTCTACCCATGAATCGGGATAACTACCGTAGTTGGTTGACCAATACACCGATACGCGGCCATGCCTTTAGCTTGATAAATGCATCCTTATTTCCGATGGTCAATCCTCCCTTCACGTAATCCACAGAAACCGGGCCGCCGAAGAGTAGAAGCGCATACATCGGTACCTAATGACAAAGTTGGGGAGATGTTTGGCATTCGAAATATGCGCGCTTACCTCGGTAGCATCCCTCAGGAACACTTTCGTGCTTTGGTACCTGTGGAAGTACACCAGAAAGGGTGATCTCCAGGATGCACAGTCAAACAGCACACTTCCTGGATGGATGAACACTCTTCCTTCTTTCAGGTCGAACATCTTGAACTCCTTGGCAGTATTGTCTCTCTGGATGGTTCCGGCTTGAATCTTGTCAAATTTGATAGCTGACTTGGGCAAGTGCACGCGTGCTACGCGAGGCCACAATCCGCCTAACATAATGGCCTTGAGGAGGTTCGGGTTATCGCTATTCACATTCAGGGTAGGGTCCATCGGATCACATTGCGGTGGCACGAAACCACGCTCTTCTAGTGCAGCACAGAATTCCCGGCGTAAGGTAAAAATCTCTTGAAGTGTGGATAACGAGATGAAGTTCTTGAGCAGTGGTCGTCAGCCCTTGTCCATGTCAGATTCGCTACTGCATTCACCTCTTTGCAGAACGATCTTAAGTTCTTTCCTTGACCTCTCAGTTCATGACATTGGTCGAAAGCTTCAAGATTTGTCAACAGGTCGCTGTTCTCTGTGATGAACTTTCTTCTGGCCCTGTTTATGGACGGAGATGAGAACCTCCTCGAGATCTGAGCGTGCTGGAGACTGACCGCGAAGCCTCCTCTCTCTTTTCTTCCGGGCTCGAGAAAAGAGGTTTAGATGACAGCAAGGCTGCAACACTCAGGATGGGACTCAAACAATGAAAGATGGTTCCGAGTACAAGCATCTGTTTACGTTAGTGAGTGGTTTAGTGCGGTCTTGTGTATAACATGCCTTTGCAAGTCGAACATCCAACGGAAGCATTGCCTATGCACAAGTTAACTTTGCTTCTGTAATGGGAACAAAGACTTACAATATGTCTTCCGAGAGGTGTCAACTTATTCTGTGAATCGATTGCTCCGAGTTCTTGTAATGACTGCCAAGCACGGTCGACGGTTGCAGAATCAGGGGGGTCGATGACTTGTGCTAGAAGGTCCTGAACAGTCCTAAGTGAGAGACGTGACATAATGCAGACCAATGTGAGCTTACCTTGACATCTCCCTCTTCATTCATCATCTTAGCTGATAAGGATACTTGCTCAAGCGGGACACGCAAGATCTCGGGCTTGGGGAACTCCTCCATTATAGCTTTCTCTGTATGTTTTGTGTAGAGTTTATAGCAAACACCCGGTTGCATACGACCTGCTCTTCCTCTTCGTTGTCTGGCAGCGGCTCGTGTAACCAAAGTTTCTTCTAGACGAGTTAGGTCCGTTTCTGGTATATATCGTGTTTCTTTGACTTTGCCCGAGTCAATGACATATACGATGTCATCTATAGTGATTGAAGTCTGTTGGATACCTGCGGTCAGCAATGGGGGGGATGATTCCCACAAAGTCAAGTCGTACCTCAGCGACATTAGTAGCGGCAATGATTTTCCACTTTGTCGTTTTGTCGAAGACGCGGTTTTGCTCTTCAATTGGGAGGTTGGCGTGGAGTGGCAGAACATCTGCTACTCCTGCACCCAAACCAGAGTTGATGGTGTCTATGCATTGGCGAATTTCGTTTACGCCTGGAAGGAATATCAGGATGCCAGCTCTTTCGTGCTTCTCGACAACATATGCCACAAGGGAGGCAATAAGCTATAGAATAAAACGAGTGTTGATACGGGCACAATTCTATCAGGCAAGGCAAAAGCGAACCTGGTAGTCTATAATCTTGGAGCTCGCAATTGTGTGAATAGCGGCCAAAGATCTCTCATTCAGGTCGTTTCCGTAGACTTGACGCAGCTTTTCTAGCTTCTGCATTTGCTTGTCATCGAATTTGTCTTGTCGGTCGTGCGAAGGAGGAGCGTAGTCAATCATGGGAACGATCTCCTCCAGGTACCTGCGGCAGAAACAATGAATTTATCATCCGGATCCTATATTTCATTTATGGGCCACACCTATCAGTGACGGGGTGCGTGATTCCGGGAATGGATAAAACAGGTGCTCCATTGAAGTAGTGAGCAAACACTTCATGGTTGATGGTGGCAGACATCAAGATAACTTTCAGCTTTGGGTGACTCCGTAGGAGGTGTTTAAGAGCAAGCAAGAGAAAGTCCCCATCGAGGGAGCGTTCATGGACCTTGGAAATGGTTCGGTTCGTGAAAATTACTCCAAGCTATCCCGGCACTCACCTCATCGACAACAACGTGAGACACGTTCTGGAATTGATCGCCATTACTTAGGCGCCGTAGAACGACACCGGTGGTGCAGAAGAGAAGTCGCGTTGATTTTCCTTGTTTGCTCTTCCCTCGGACAGCGTAACCGACAGTTCCATCGTTTCCTCGTTCGTCAGACACTCGGTTTGCCACTGAGATAGCAGAAATCCGTCGAGGTTGGGTAACGATGATGTAAGGATCATGTCCTTGCTTCTGTGAGTCCTCAAATGACTCGAGAATGTATTGTGGCACTGTATAATTATAAGGCAGGGTCCAGTATATCGTGAGAGGTCCATACATTGAGTAGTTTTTCCGCTACCTGCAAGGTATCAGATCACAAGTCAAGCACCAAACAACTGACGTACCAGTCTCTCCGACAACGACGACGGCTCGGTGCTTTGATAGCATGGAGAGGAAGTCTGCTCGTGCTTTGAATGCAGGCAATCGTTTCCGAGTTTCAGTAATGGATGCAGGTATACTCTAAAATAACGGAATCAATATACCAATGCCCGTATTACGCGTATAACTTACCTTTGCTTCTTTCTTTGGCAAACTCCGTGGAGTATGTAATGTTCGGTTTTCCGGCTGCGTCTGTTTCTTTACGATCTTGGGTGCCGCGGGTATCGATGCCTCCACCTTCGCTTTGCGTTCTGGTAGCATGTGAGCCATAACATCGGCTATGCTAGGAGGCCCCTCGTCTTCAATGCGAGCCCATTCTTCGTCAATAACCCTCATCAAAGTCATTCCAAAGGTCTCCTCAGACTCCTCAGGGTCAGGGGGGCGATACAGTGTTGAGAGTATACGCGAGAGGATGTGTAGGCGCATATAAGGTGGTACCTCTTTGGAGGTGATGAGCATGGGCGCATAGTATGGCCGAGGGTACTGGCGAGAGGCGTCGAAGAAAATGTGAAGAGTCAAAGGAGCTGTAAATGATGGCAAGGCGTAATGTCCAGCGTCTTGAAGCTCTGCGCCCAAAGACTGCAGTTCGTCCTCGTCAAAATTGAATGGCGGTAATTCTGGTTCATCGTCACCATCCTGAATACCAAGGAGTCTCTTTCCCAGCTTTACCACGAGCAAGGTCCAGTCACTGAGGATCATAGGGTCTGTAGTATACTCTTGAACCACGTGGATGGGCCAGCCAGCCTCTTTTACGGCTTTATCTTCTACCCACCGCTTCTTCACATCGCTCGTACCGGAGTGAACAGAAGAGATGAAAGAGTTGGAAGAGTTAGCGCTAGAAAGAAATCGTGGAGGCAAGTCGCATTCGGGGGTATAAAGAAGTAGATATTCTGTTGCTGCCTCAAGGAGGGACGAAGATTCTAGGAATTTGGCAAGGAGAGGTGTCGGTTGGGAAAGGAATAAAGCTGCCTTCTTGACTTGCGTTTCCCTAAAACCAAGCGTTGCGAGCTGACCCGATACCTGCGAAATGGCTTGCTCGTCTAGAACCGAGCTGCTCTCATTCCCGTACAATGCAAACCCCTCGTACTGGGTCAGTATCCCGAGGGAATTTATAATTGGTAGCGAATAAAATCACCTCTTTAATTGCTTCTTCCACTTCTTCTCTCAACGATGTTGCCATCTTGACTTCTGGGCTATCACTGTATGGACCATGGGCAGAACCCGGCCGGCTCTCTGATGAACTGTTTGCAGCTTCCCGTTTTTGTACTGCCTTTGCTTGACGCTCCTTGGCCTCTTGCTGGGTGGCGAAGGGATCGGCGGCGTACATCCACTGCTGGTGTTCAGGAGCTGCCTTGTGCTCCGCGGCTAGTTCATTCCAGTAGTCTCTGGGACCGGGTGGCAAAACACGATTAACTGGCATTCCATTGCAGAACTAGTATAATGTACATCCTGAGGAACGAGAAGCGATGACCGAAAAAGTCCGTCACGAACGCGATATAGAGCGTATGTTGCGCCCCAATGTCGAGCTTCGAGTGCCGTTGATCGATAATAAGGTAGGTGGGGTGAGAGCCGTACAGTTTCTCGCTCCGACGTTTTCTTGTTAATTTTTGCCAGAGTCACCACGAATGAATATCCTTGTTCTCCACGGTGTACCTTAGTGATGGTGAGTTCAATAGATTAAAGGATACTGTGGTGCCGGGAAACGTACAGTATCAACAATCGGTTTCTCCCAACCATTTTTCTGGCACCTTCAAGAGAGGATGTGCATTGAATACATGCGGTGGTATATGAAAGACGTACTTTTCGTGGAGTAGGCTCAGAGGATATTTGTATCCTGGGGGAAACAGGGGCTTTTCGCCTTCAGGTTTTGATGCACTCGGCTCGACGGGCTTTGAAGATTTTGAAGAGTTCCCTGCGTTTCCGGACTTGACGATGCCTCTCTTCGGC
This sequence comes from Podaxis sp. C-F-92630, assembly GCA_018524945.1. NCBI lineage: Eukaryota > Fungi > Basidiomycota > Agaricomycetes > Agaricales > Agaricaceae > Podaxis > Podaxis sp. C-F-92630. Next base: position 18,623 of record JAEUWS010000302.1, read on the forward strand.
GGCATTCTCGTATCCAACGGGCGATTTCCTTTCAGAGCACTCGAAAGAGGGAGAAAAATCGAGAAAATGATGATTGGCACAGCCACCCTCAGAGGTAGTCAGAGGTCTGGTGCTTATGTAACCGATGATTCAGCGTATTCTCCTCGTCGCTGGCACTCCAAGTCGTGTTCCCCCCCTCATCCACGATTATGGCCGACGATGACCTCTACAACTTGGAGTTTCTTTCCTTGGTCGCCAAAATCAGCCAGGAGCTCGTCAACCATCTTAACCTCGACGACAAGATCCTTGCTGAATTCCTCATCGCCCTCCATGAAGAGTGCAATGGCAGCCTTCCAGACTTCAAGGCGAAACTGCAAGAGATGGAGGCCCGCTTTTCCGATTCGTTTATCGAGGGCGTGGACCGATTGATACTCAGCATGCATCCAAAATACAAGAAACGAAAGAAGACCTCCAAATCCAGTGGGAAGGCGAAGGAAAATGAAGCAGAGTTGGATGAGGCGGAGAGGAAGAGGCGTATGTTCCCTGGACTCGCTCTGAAAAACCAGGACCCCCCGTCAGCAGTATCCGACGATGTGTTCTTGAAGGAACTGGGGGATATCGTCAATGGACGCAAACGACCAAGCCCCACGGATGAACCACCGGCGAAGAGGCAGAAGCGTTCTCCGTCACCTAGAAATCGAAGTTCAAGCCCCGTTCGAGGAAGAAGATATGATGAAAGGCGAGGGCGTTCCGATGATAGGCATGGTGCTCGCAATCTGGACGAACGGCCGGTCTTGTATAAGATATATAACGGGAAGGTTGTGGGCTTGAAAGATTTTGGTGCATTTGTTGCATTAGAGGGTGTCGTCGGACGCGCGGAAGGTGAGCGTGCTCTCTTCACCGTTTTTCGTATTGTATTGATCATTCGGCAGGCATGGTACACGTTTCAAATATTCAGGCTGGCGCAAGAGCCAATTCCGCCAGTGATTTGTTGAGTCGTGGACAGCCTGTGAAGGTCAAGGTCTTGAGTGTGGCTGGTAACCGTATCGGTCTTTCCATGAAGGATGTTGACCAAGCAACCGGACGCGATTTGACGCCTTACCTCCGCATCAAGTCAGAAGCAGAATTGGAGGAGGAACGGGCACGCGCATCTCGTGTGTCTTCAGGTGCCAATAATGTCCCGCTGCGGGCGAAGGATGAGGCACCTGTCAGGTCTGCCAAACGGCTTACGTCTCCGGAACGCTGGGAGCTTAAACAACTCATATCTTCTGGGGCCGTCGATTCAGCCGAATACCCCGAGCTTGACGAGGAGATGCACAACCCCATGGCACATGTCGAGGCGGAAGAGGAGTTGGATATCGAGATTCGGGAAGAGGAACCGCCCTTCCTTGCGGGACAAACGAAGCGAACTTTGGAGCTCAGTCCTGTCAAAATTGTCAAAGCACCTGATGGCTCGCTTAATCGCGCAGCACTGAATGGTGCATCATTGGCGAAGGAACGTCGAGAGTTGCGGCAGCAGGAGGCCAACGAACAAGCGGATTCTCAGGCGCGCGATTTCAGTCAACCATGGTTAGATCCCATGTCGAAGGACTCGGACAGAATCTTCGCGCAAGACTTGCGTGGAAGTCTGAAAAGCCAGAAAGTCGGAGAGGTGCCGGGATGGAAGGAGCAAAGCTTCAACAAGGCAACGACTTTTGGTGAAATAACAAGTCTCAGTATACAGGAACAGCGGAGGAACTTGCCCATCTATAAGCTTCGGGATCAGTTGTTGCAAGCCATTGCAGATGTATGTTTCGTTCTGCTCCCGAGTTTTGGACCATTGAAATGACCTTCTTTCTCTAGCATCAAGTGTTGATCGTTGTTGGCGACACGGGTTCGGGAAAAACAACGCAGATGGTTCAGTATCTGGCTGAAGCTGGTTATGCCGACAAGGGAAGGATTGGATGTACGCAACCACGTCGTGTGGCTGCTATGTCCGTTGCCAAACGTGTATCAGAGGAAGTGGGATGCCGCCTTGGACAGGAAGTTGGATACACTATTCGTTTTGAGGATTGCACCAGCCCTGAAACACGGATCAAGTACATGACTGATGGCATGTTGCAGCGTGAATGCCTCATCGATCCGTTGTGCAGCACATATTCCGTTATCATGTTGGATGAGGCCCACGAACGGACGATTGCTACAGATGTACTTTTTGGTCTTCTCAAAAGTAAGTTCATCTCTGATATCATACTTAAAAGTGAGCTAACGGACGGTTGTAGAGGCTGTGAAACGTCGTCCAGACCTGAAGCTCATTGTCACATCTGCAACACTCGACGCCGAGAAGTTCTCCAAGTACTTCTTCGGTTGTCCTATCTTCACCATTCCAGGACGAACTTATCCTGTCGAAATCCTATATACAAAGGATCCAGAAACCGACTACCTCGATGCATCCCTCATCACAGTCATGCAAATCCATCTCTCTGAGCCACCCGGCGACATCCTATTGTTCCTGACCGGCCAGGAAGAAATTGACACGGCGTGCGAGATTCTTTTTGAACGCATGAAGGCCTTGGGGCCCAAAGTTCCCGAGCTCATTATCCTCCCGATCTACTCCGCCCTTCCCTCCGAAGTGCAATCGCGTGTATTCGAACCTACCCCACCAGGTGCTCGCAAGGTGGTTATCGCCACGAACGTCGCGGAAACAAGTCTAACCATCCCGGGTATTTACTATGTCATAGACCCAGGCTTCTCGAAACAGAATGCCTATGACCCTCGACTCGGTATGGATTCACTCGTTGTCATGCCTATCTCGCAAGCCCAGGCTCGTCAGCGTGCTGGACGTGCCGGACGAACAGGCCCTGGAAAATGCTACCGTCTGTACACAGAGGCCGCGTACAGGAATGAGATGCTTCCGAACTCTATACCTGACATTCAACGAACCAATCTCTCTTCAACGATCTTGCAACTCAAAGCTATGGGCATCAACGACCTTCTCAGCTTTGACTTCATGGATCCGCCTCCTGCTCAGACCATGTTGACAGCATTAGAGAGCCTCTACGCCCTGTCAGCCCTCGATGACGAAGGTCTATTAACCCGGTTAGGTCGCAAGATGGCGGATTTCCCTATGGAGCCACCCCTCGCAAAGATGCTCATTGCGTCTGTTGATCTTGGCTGCTCAGAGGAAATCCTGTCCATTGTCGCTATGCTTTCAGTGCAGACGGTGTTTTATCGCCCGAAAGAGAAGCAGGCACAGGCGGACTCGAAGAAGGCCAAGTTCCACCAGCCTGAAGGCGACCATCTTACATTGCTGACGGTTTACAATGGTTGGAAGGCTGCCAACTTCTCGAATCCTTGGTGTTACGAGAACTTCATCCAAGCGAGGAGTATGCGGAGAGCCCAAGACGTCAGGAAACAGTTGCTTGGCATCATGGACAGGTAGGTTCCTTCTCTCTGGAACGGGATGAACCAGACTGATTGTTCCTTAACAGGTACAAGCACGATGTTGTTTCTGCTGGGCGAGATTACAATTGCGTCCGCAAAGCCATCTGTTCGGGCTTCTTCCGACACGCTGCAAAAAAGGACCCCTCAGAAGGTTACAAAACGCTTGTCGAGGGCACACCCGTTTATATCCATCCATCCTCTGCCCTTTTCAACCGCAACCCTGAATGGCTGGTCTACCACGAGCTGATCTTGACCACCCGAGAATATTGTCACAATGTGACAGTGATTGAGCCCAAATGGCTGGTGGAGTTCGCACCACAGTTCTTCAAGGTCGCGGACGCGAACAAGATTAGTAAGCGGAAAAAACAGGAGAAGATTGAGCCTTTGTACAACAAGTACGAGAAGCCGGACGAATGGCGGCTGTCGAAAGTCAGGCGGAGTGCAAGATCTGTAAGTTCGCGTTTACGTCCGCAGTCTTGATTTTATGCTCATGACTCAAATTTTCAGTCTCAAACATTCGGTTAAACACCAGAAGCTAGTGTATACCCCCGTTTTGGCTCATGCTGCGTTCCTTGTAAATGCATATTAGTGTAATAATGTAGCTTCCGGTTATTAGAATTCATGATGCACTCTTGGGATAAGTTTAAAATGATGTACACTTCCTTCGCTGAACATGACTTGGATGCCGATACTACAAATGATGATATAACAAGCCCAGAGCATAATGCCAAACCAGCAGAGATGCTACATCCCCAGGTTACGACTTGATGAGAGATAGGCGGGAACCATAAACTCTGTAAAACGGTGCGACCACAGGACAAGGTCAAGTAGTGTTATCTCGGGGATGGAGAATAGTAAAGATTGCCCTGACGGCGAGACCCTTCGACGACCCTTAATTATCGTCAGTACCATATTCATAGCACATAAGCGTTCGGAGCTCACCTAATCCTCCAATTGGAAGTCCCTTTGGAGCTTTACCCAACGAACCTCAATGAGTCTGCACTAACATAATACTTGGCCACCTCGCCCGGTTTGATCGTGGCACTTGTGTCGGGGACAAGCAGGAACGTCTGGGAAAAGACTCGAGGATGGCCCTCGACCGTTTTCGCGGGAGTATTAGGAGGGTTTCCACTTGGCCCACGACCATGCGTAACGTTTCCCGAAACGATAACGAGGAGAGATGGCGGCGAGGTCCCTACGTGGTAATCAGCGATCCACAAGAGCCTTGTTGCGTAGAGAGTAGAGTAATGCTCACCAGGGACGGGTTGGCAATCAAACGACTGGATGTCGTGTTTAGTCATCGGCATATTCTCAATCAGTTGCCGGAGACCATCGAGGCCCTGAAATGGTTTTCCATTCCATAGCAAGGACGAGGACTGACGATAGAACTGGGGCAGATCCGCAAGCCGAGTGTCCGAGTCATAAGCAGCGTAGTAAAGACGCGTGAAGTGGTCTGCAGCTCGAGTAGCAATTTCTATGCTGTGGAAGGCGTTATATTCAACATGACCCCATTTGCTTGAGGATTGGACACTCACTCCTGACGTACAAGCGGCGTAGACGGAGCAGGTGTACTCGATGAAGTTGTAGCCATGCCAAGGTGCGTGAGGTTACAAACGTCATTGACCGCCCATAAAGCCAAATATATAAATTCACGTGACGCATGAATGCTTCCCTACTGAATTCGGGTCGGAATGCTAAGAAATTCCTTACAAGATGTACATAAGGTGACAAGCAAATGCTTGGTGATAAAGTCAAGCATAACCTTCACTTCAATCTTCTTTGAGCCTTCGCTGGACTTTTCCCTGCAATGGCAACAATTGGGAATATCTTAATCGAAGTTTGTGTCGACTCCGTTGAGTCGGCAATAAAGTGAGTGCCGTCTGTTTGACGGAACATTAATTCCAGGATGCCTTAATATTTACCACGCTGTAGCGCCGTTGAAGGAGGCGCTGACAGACTTGAGCTGTGTTCCAACCTCGGAGCCGGTGGCGGAACCACACCGAGCCTTGGACTTCTGAAGCTAGTGAAACACGCAGTAAAGGACGTACCCATCATGGTGAGCCGTGCGTGTCTGCTTTTCGCCAGGTATATTGACGTGACATTCGATAGGTTATGATCCGACCAAGAGTGGGAGACTTTCTATACTCTGACTTCGAGCTGGAAGTTATGCTAGAAGATATACGGACCTTCAAGGACCAAGGTGTTCGTGGATTTGTCGTTGGCATCCTCACAAGAGACGGACGCGTAGACGTTGAACGAATGAGAAGGTTAGGGGATCAACCGCGTCCTGGCTATATTTCGAACTCATCCCTTGATTAGACTCGTGGACGAGATTCTCCCTCTAGAGGGTGAGTGATATTCGACGATGTTCGGCATGCAAGACTCACCTTACTTGACGCGGAATATAGTATGCTTCCACAGGGCCTTTGACATGACCAAGGACGCGGAAACGGGTAACGTCCTTCTACAATATCTCGGATGGAATAGACCGCTAATATGATTTTCAGCACTTCGCGACATCATGGACATAGGGGGCGTATCTCGGATTTTGACAAGGCAAGTCGAAATTATCAGGGTCTGGCTCTTGTCCTAACCGTGTCAATTATAGTGGCCAGGAAACAACTGTCGTCCAAGCCCTTCCAAAAATCGAATCGCTGTTCCAGCTATCGAAGACTCTGATCGACCACGAAGTATGGGGTCTAACGATTCTTCCAGGATCTGGGATCAACGCAAAGACAGTGCCAGAGATCCTTCCAAGGCTCTTGCCACTTGGTCTCAGAGAAATCCATCTGAGCGCGGGGCGATGGTTGCCTAACAACATGGCTTTCAAGCGACCCAATATGGGGATGGGACTTGGCGGTGAAAGTGACTGGGGGGTTTGGCGGACCCAATCGGACAAGGTGAGGGAAGTGAGGAGGATGGTGGATGCAATGCTGGAGGACTTTGTCCGTAGAAAGGCGGCAATGTAGAGTCTGTACCTCTCAGTGTCAAGACAGCCGTACGTCCCTCAAACTAATCGGGAATTTTACTTGATACCCAGTGAAGTGGGCTTGGAGCTATGATCGAACGGAAACCAGAAGATGTGCATCAGAAGAGACAGTGGGCAAACGTCTTCAGTCCTTGGCACAGTAAATTCAGCTTAACAAGTATATATTCAAGTCTTATCATACCGGAACCTGAGTTGACATTTTGTGAATGCCTCGAAAGTCAAAACCAAGATCCGGTGGCCCACATCGCATTTCCCCGGGAAACATATTTCGTTGCCCTTGCCAACGTGTATTAGATGTCCTACCTTCACGCTCCGCTCTCGTAACTGTGGCTCACTTGCCTTGGTTTCCAGGTCACTACTGGTTTTATTCTGAGAAACCTCCATGCTTCTCTTGGGCTTCATGTTATATTAATAACATTGAGGACGGCTGCTCAAAAAGGTTCTATTCCAAATAGGACGAGTATATGCCTCATTTTCCAGATGCCTGCGACAAACTTTACTATGTATGTGCCTGGCTATCTTCCGAATGCGCACGGGGATGATGACAAGAGAACTCGCCGCGGGGGTCCACAGTAGATTCCATTACCACTTAGTATTCCTATCATTTCTGTATCAGGACAGATGAGCAAAACGCGGGCTGCCAAAGACCTTATACTAAATGTTGCACTGTAGTACATAACTATGAGACCGTGTCGCGGTTGGGTTGAAAGGATAGGGGGAATGTGGAGCCCAAGCGCCGCAAATTTTAATAAACGCGTCTGATCACGTGACCCTTGACCCCAATGTCAGGGACTCGGGGCGTTCGTTGGGCTCAATGACGGGTATTGGACAGCATTAACCTCACAAGTCATTAACACTGCGCTTTCCAAAAATTCCGTTCCAAGAAGCAAACGAGTAACGAGCAGGGTAGAAGATGTCGAAGAGAGAGCTCAGCAGGTTGACTGGAGCGGCTGACGTCGAGGGATCACGACCCAAGCGTCGCAGAGATGCTGCCACTTTCCCCAACCCATCCCCAGATCCCGAAGTCCCAGTAGCAGGGCCAACAACGGAGACGTCATTGCAGAACGGAAGTGGGGGCCGCGCCGGTATGCAGTCGGTGAAGGAACGGGGGCTACAACTCTGGCAAACGATCAAGGAGGCAAAGAGCAAAGAGTAAGTTCTGTCGCCATACTCCTGCCTTATTCGACTCTGATGTATCTATCTCCGCCGCATTCTCTTCACACCTCTTTCCGCATGCCTCTTTTCTCTCCTTTCATCTCCCAGTGGTCGCCCGCTCGCCACGATTTTCTTAACGAAACCTTCGCGGAAGTTGTATCCAGACTATTACCAGATCATTCAAAGGCCCCTCGCGTTGGATGACATCAGGAAGCGCCTCGACACCAATGCTTATCCTTCAATGCAGGCTGTACTCTCGGACTTTGAATTGCTATTCAACAACGCATTGGAGTATAACATGAAGGACAGTGGGATATGGAAAGACGCGAAGGATATGTTGGTGAGCATGCTACATACTCTAACAACATTATGAAACCTCATCACTTGGCAATCTCTCCCAGAAACTCGTGCACAAGACATATGAGAAACTCGCTCCCAATGCAGAAGAAGACGATGACTCAGATGACGACGAGAGGAAGGGAAAGTCCAAAACACCCAGCCTCAACCGTATGATCAAATCAAGACTACAGAAACTAATTGAGAAGACTGATAAAAAGTGCGTGTTGGATGGGCTCTGATATTGTCCAAGCGTTAACATAACACGTTTTAAGTGGTCGTGTCATGTCAACGGAATTTATGGAACTTCCCAACAAAAAGCAATGGGCGATCTACTATAAACAAATAAAAAAACCCCAGTGCCTCGAGAACATTTTCGTGCGTATATTCTCATGCTAAACACCCCTCGACTAAATGTCTGTCAGAGACGGATTAAGCGCAAGGAATATCACACAGCTGCAGCTTTTGCGGCTGACGTCGAACTCGTTTTTTCCAACGCCATGGCTTTCAACCAGGATCATACCCTCATTTGGGAAGACGCACTGGCTCTTCGTGTAGGTCTTCCACGACTGTTATCACGGCTATATTCAATGGGGATTCTCTAGGACTATTTCAGACAGCTGATGTCTGACCTCCCAGCACCTCATTCCCTGCCCGAATACTCAAACAAAGCCGTCACCAACAGAATCAAGATCAAACCTCCCGTTGCGCCTTCAAATGCGCATTCGGAATCTACTACCTCTAAACCGGAAGCATCGTCTTCCAGTTTGCTCCTCCGCGTGCCTGCAGCGAATACGGCTGTCGCAAAGTCTTCGCAGCCAGCTTCTGCATCACCCGCAATTAAGACCAAACCCTTGTCTCCTACAACGATACCTGCAGCTCCGTCTACAGCGCCCAGTGCCCCTGTGCCAACAACAACAGTTACACCAGCAAAATCGCCAGTGGCACCGCAACCCCAATTACCTACCCAGCAACTTCCACCCCCGGTAGCAGCCCAATCTTCAACTAAGTCCGCGTCTGCTACTCCACAACCTGCTGCCACAGTTCCGCACACTACTTTCGCGTATTCACATTACTCACATTACCAACCGATCCCTCCTCCGATCCAAGCATCCTCGGCTACCCCTGCGGTTCCCCCTGTTAAAACCGCGCCAGCAGCATCAAGTTCGCCTACTCCTACCTCTATACACCCCAATCACCAGATCAAATTTGTAAAAGTGAGAATTCAACCACAAGGTCGACTGTTCTGGTTAGACCACCGCGAGGGTGTGAAGACATGGGCTTTGCGGTTGGCGCCGGGAGAGACTGGAGTGAATATTGACGATCTGGTATTCGTGGGTGACGAAGAAGCGGAGAGTAGTGATGAAGAGGAAGAGGAGGATCTCAAACAGGAGGAAGAAGAGGAAGACATGGAGGTTGACGGATTTGTATCACCCACTAGGAATGGCAAAACGAGGAAAGGGAAGACGGCGGTTAGACGTTCACAGAGAACTGCTGCTGCAACTACGAGAACGACACGGTCCGCGGCTGCGGTGGCTAAAAATAAGGTGCAAGAGAAGAAGGAAGCCGAAAAAGTGGAAGAGGTGCAGCTGAAGCTTAACGGCATAGTGGTAAAGGAGAAGGAGGAAACAACACGGCAGTGGAACGTGGGCTTACCTATCGGATCCAACATTCTGGAGATTGGAGAGAAGGGTGGGTTGATGTGGAAGGTTCACATTGAACGAATAGCTGATTAATTATGCTACTCTTCTATTCTGTTCGTTCTTCCTTTTGCTTTCCCGTGTTGGGCTATTCACCAGATTTGCTATCGTCGTCTTTCGTTTTCATATTGCGTTTGCAGTGTATGTATTCTATATATTCTACTAGGCAACCTTCGAGCAGCACTTGTGCATTAATCCTGCGTACGTTGGTACCACAATAGACATGATTTGTGGTCAAACAAATGAGTTAATATGTACACCTCGGCAAGATTGATAAGATATGTTCTCGATCAGTACCCTCTTTTTTTCTTCACTTCGAATAGGTATCGTGACTTCGGTTCTCGGCCATCGACCGCTAGAAGGATCAAACCCTACCTTGACCTCCACTGCCATCATCACTCCTCACAGTAGAAAAGAAGCAACTGTTGGGTGTTTGATTCCTAACCCCTCCCCAATTTCCGACTCCCAACACTATCTATACCTGACGCCATCCATCGTTCATCTACGAGTTACTCTACTCCCATTCTCTCATACTAAACACGCAAGTATCTCCGCACGAGATTCCGACGTAACGACACAATGACACCAGCCGCCGTTGAAGCGAAAGGTGAGGATAAGATAGGCGTTGAGGAGAAACAGGCTCCTCCAGCCGCAGCTGGCGTTGCAAATGGAGAACAAGGGAACGGTATCGACGTTGAACATAGTGACGGCGAGGAGGATAATGATCCCGCCGAAGGAGGCACTGGTGGTTCGTACGATTTTCTCCGGGTCTGAAGTTCCTTGCTCCTCCCCTCTGAGATTACGAATGACTGAATGTGACCGTTTCAGGCGAAGGAAAGAAAAAAAAGAAAAAGAAGAAGCCTAAAAAGAAGAAGGCCCAGCAAAGCGAGCCTCCTCGCGTTGGGTTATCCAAACTCTTTCCTGACGGCAAATATCCTGAAGGCGAAATTCAGGAATACAAAAATGAGTACGTTACACCCATTTTGTCAAATGCAGCTCGCTTAGTTCAGGACCAATTTCAGCAATTCCTGGCGCACGACGTCGGAAGAAAAACGGTATCTCGAGAGGATTGCGCTTGAAGATCCCGAAGAAACCTATAACAATATTCGGCGTGCTGCAGAAGTGCACAGGCAAGTGCGACAGTACGCACGTCGGAATATCAAGCCCGGAATGTCGATGACGGATATCGTGAACATGATCGAGGATGGAACTCGCTCACTGGTGGAAGAGAACGGGCTTGAGTCTGGGGTTGGCTTCCCAACAGGCGTCAGCCTGAACAACTGTGCAGCTCATTACACGCCTAACGCAGGCGATACCACTGGTGAGTGGGCTTATGATCCGTGTATCTCAGGAATATAATTAACTATGCTGCGAACAGTATTGCAACAGGGCGACGTATTGAAGGTGGACATTGGTGTGCATGTGAAAGGCAGAATTTGCGATTCGGCCTTTACGCTCAACTTTGAACCCACTTATGACAAGCTGTTGGAGGCAGTGAAGGCTGCCACTGATACTGGTGTGAGGGTACGTCACACATGATGCCAGCTAACATAACTGGCTGTTCATGAAAAGTCTATAGGAGGCTGGCATTGACGTCAGATTGGGTGAGCTTGCGGGGTACATCCAGGAGACCATGGAATCATATGAAGTGGAGGTAAATGGAAAGGTTTATCCTGGTAAGTTCTCCATTGCACGATCGTCGTCAGAAAGATTCACCATTTCACGTGTCTGTAGTCAAGCCAATCGAAAACCTGAGTGGACATTCCATCAACAAATACCAAATTCACGGGGGGAAATCGGTATTACTCGTAAAAAATGACGACCCCACCAAGATGGAGGAAGGGGAATACTTTGCTATTGAGACCTTCGGCTCAACGGGGCGAGGACGTATCGTTGAAAGCGTAGGCAAATCAAGCTTTCGAAATAAGGTAATGCTTACGATTACGGGGCAGGGTGAATGCTCTCACTACGCACGGATCATGGATGCACCCCATGTGCCTCTGAGGTAGGATTTTCGACCGAACACGTGGTCCCATGGATTTATCCGTCTGAGAAATACAGGCTATCATCTGCGAAGTCATTATTAAAAACAATTAATAATAATTTTGGAACACTGCCTTTCTGCCGACGATACTTGGACAGGATCGGGGAGACCAAGTACTTGCTTGCGGTGGGTGTCCAAGTCTGTCATACATGCTCCGGATGCTAACAGGTGGTCTCTGTAGCTGAACCATTTGGTCAATCAGGGGATTGTCCAAGATTATCCTCCTCTGTGCGACCAACGGGGTTCGATGACGGCACAGTTTGTATGTGCACTCCAATTTCCAAATGTGGATGTTTTCTAAAATGTAACCTAGGAGCACACGATTCTTCTGCGGCCAACAGTGAAGGAGGTGGTAAGCCGAGGAGACGATTATTGAGCGGTGCATGACGATCGGACCGGAAATGATCAATGATCGCACCCCACGGGGTGGACCCGAATTAGGCGGTTCTGTTGCCACCGCCTCAAGACTTGTACTTTACGATCACCTGCGACCAATGAATCTTGTGCTTTCTCCATCGTGGCCTCGTCCCCTACCATGAACTCCTTCCTCATGAATGTCATCTTTCCTCCGTGGATCTCTCAGCGCGCAACAAATCGCAACGCTCCGGAGCAGCCTTCTGGGCGGTCGCCCACTCACTCGCTACAGTACTATAGCACCCCTGGCGTGTTCCCACCCTCCGCTCGGGTCGATCCGAAGCTCAAACGACAGCCTCGACGCCCCCTGCACATCTGGGAGTACTGGAAATATGCTGCTTTCCTGGCGGCCAAAGGTGGAGCAAATGACGTGTCTCGTATTCACCTGGGCACTGAACTAGACCTTGTTACAGCGACGGAGTTGACCACTGATGTGCTCTCGCATCAGATATGGGGTCCTCGCAAGAAGACCTGGGGTATCGAGATGACCATTGCCACAAGCCTTACCCGAGGTACCGGTCGACATACGGCACTCATTGACATTGTTAGTTTCAACTTCCCCGTGATTATGGAGCGCCGTGATCGATGTTCTATTTTATCTTTAGGGCACAATCCGCATGTTCATGAATATCGGCGGGCTTGTACCCTTACCCTCAGATGCGCTGACTACGCCTGTGACCTTTCGCGTGAGAAGACGGAACCTACGGGGAATTCTTGCGCCCTTCGATGCAGCTGAAACAGGCTTCCGTGAGCTCTCTGGAGAATGGGTCGTCGGGAAGAAGACTTGGCAACGATTACAAAACGAGTGGAAAAATTCTGCTATCAACACGCCAGAGAAGTGCCCAACTTCAAGGAAAGAACGGATTGTCTTGTATATACACGGAGGTACGACGTTCCCCTCTGTCCTTGGAGTGATTCAGTGTGCGAGACATGCTGTATTTCAGGAGCATACTATCTCTCGAGTGCTGCTGCTCAGCGCATGGTTTCTATCCCTCTGGCAAAATATACGGACGCCAGAACCTTTGGTGAATAAATTTCAGGATCTAGTCTTGGTTTTCCACTTATTTCGGTTGTTCTTAGCTATTGACTATCGCCTTGCGCCGGAGACTCAATTTCCTGGGCCACTCCATGATGTGGTCTCTGCGTATCTTCGACTCATAGAGGACCTCCACATCCCTCCAGAGAACATCATCGTCAGCGGTGACAGTGCTGGTGGAGGGCTCACTCTGGCACTCCTCATGTATCTGCGTGACAATGACTACCCCCTACCCGCTGGCGCGATCCTCATGTCACCATGGGTGGATCTCACTCTTAGTTGCGAATCTTGGGAGTCCAACGCCATGTATGACGTGGTCCCCTTTCCAGTGATGGATAGTCATATGAATCCCATCGCACTGTACCTTGGAGAGCAAACAGAGGAATACCTTACGCACCCTTATGCGAGTCCATTGTTTGGCTCGTTTGAGGGTCTGCCACCCCTTCTTATACAGGCAGGTGAAGCAGAGGTGCTAAGGGATGAGATCATTCTGTTGGCCCATAAGGCAACTTTGGCCGGGGTTCTAGTGAGACATGAAGTCTATGATGATGCGGTATGTAGTTTCCTTCGTCTCTCTACAACTGGTGCTCAAATGACGGTGCTGTAGGTCCATGTATTTCAAGCCTGGCCGCGTTTCTCTGCCACTCGTCGGGCCTTTCAGTCTATGCGCAATTTTGTGCACAATGTCCTGCCAAAACACCAGGCAGGGTCATTACAAGTCCTTGGAGATACCGCGGAGAAGGGTATGGAGGCTGAGATCGAGAATGAAAAGGCTGTTGTAGTTGGTCCCGATGGGGTTGAGATGAAGGGTGACAGTGCGAAGAAGAGATTCAGTGATGAGCCGGAGCTACCTCTCGGTTCGAACCCTTTGCCGTCTCCAGAACATCCTGAGGAAGAGAAAGAGCCTGAAGATGATGGATATTGGGAAGTTGAGGACGTATGGGAGGGGGATATTTGGTTGAGAGGTGACGGAGAGGATGGTATAGAATTCCTCAGCTGCAGGCGTGGTGTCGCATCTCGGCGGTCTAGAGAACCGCTCCAGACCGATCCGGTGGGTGGCAGCAGGGACGATCAAGCCACTGTGAACGATCCCACGTCCTCAAAGGTCATTTTGTCGTCGTTTTCTTCGCCCGGCACTCCCGCTCTTGCGCCTTCTCGCCCCGATTTCTCCGATGGCGGAGACGACGGATACTTCCTAAACCCTACCACGCCTCCACGACGCATAAAGCCCATAACCAACACAGTCAAGGTCCTTGGGAATAATTCTAGTTGTAATGCGGCTCGAAGAGATTTCAATAGTCCGGAATCACTTGCTGCTATTCCTTCTCCTTTGTCTCCTTTGGTGGCTCCCCTGGTGTATCCTTTCATGGGCCCGCCTGGGGCGTCCCAGCCCACCACACCTCCGTCCTCGCCGAACGTGGACGTCGATTCGTCATTGGCAGCGCGACTATATGCTCCTCCTAGTTGGATGTTGACGCCGAGTAGTGAAGGGAGTAATGCCTTTGCTCGGTTGAAGAGACGCATTTCGCAGCCCGTGATGCCATTGGCTGGGTGCACCAAGAATTCGAATGGGTCCTGTTGGCGGGAGCATGTTTTAGAGTCCTCGGGTTAATGCACCTCCGAGTCCTGATGCAAGCCCGAGACAGTAGAATTCTGTTTTTGCTTCATGAGTAGTCACGATTTAGTTCCAATAATGCATGGTGAGTCGATTGTTAATAAGTTAGCTTAGGGAATGTATTATTACTTCTGCCGATATTACCCATCTTTGTACTTATGATACGCTCTTCACTTTTCGTGAATGATATCCATATGTAACATGTATTCCGAGGGGTTCCACATTGTACAGGGGTATACAGCAAGGTCAATAAATACTAATGAGTACGAGAAAGACGGCAGGTCAGGTCGGGCTTCTGCCAGCCTGGATATCCAAGCCCTTCTGGTATATTTCCAGTTCTTCGATGACATTCATGAGTGCATTGCACTCCCAGTTGCCGTACAAAAATCCTTCATATAGCATCGTTGTACCGGCCCATGCAACGACGACCGAGAAAATGATAAATAATGGATTAATCCATGAATGGGGAAGCCATGCTGTGCCTATGGCAGCACCAACGAGGAGGGCGAGACACAAGACAAACACAAGCAATTCCCTCTTCGACCTTTCACGAGAGAAACGATAGCGGTCTGTGAGGGCTTGTATGATCGTCATGACTGCTCCTTTCGCCAACTCCGTTTGAGTATCATCAACGGTGCCATTGCGATACACGCTAGTCACATCAGGTTGACCCGGACCCAGCTGGATATCAAGTGTTGCTTCCAAGCCGAAATGGTCGGAATACGAAAAATCGTGTCCAGGAACTTTCTCCGTGAGGACAACATTGCATTTCGAAGCACGCAGCTGAGGGTACGGTTGGCCGCGTGGTTGGCGGTACAGGATGTAGTCGAGTCGCTTGCCCCAGAAAGTAGAGGGGAGGTAGGATTTGCTTGCGGACCAGGTATTTACAGGCGAGTCTGCGGTGATACCATGCTTGATGATAGCGTCTTGCGAGCTGAGGGCGTTGACGTTCTCGCTATTGGGGTGGACGACTGCCCACGAGTCGTGCAGAGCGCCGTGGTCGCGGATGATCGTCATCGGCAATGTGGTAGGTATACTGTTGAAATCACCTAGCTATTTATAAAGTCAAATAAAGCTCACTCCGGAAGGGAGAGCAACATACTCCGATGACATGACGACCTAACTCTGCGGCCTGTCTCGCAAGCTTGGCGTACTCCCAAGCACCAACAAGTCGATGTGCTCTCCTATATTCCGGTCCATCTTCACCCCCCTTAGCATAGAGCTATGACATGGTGAGTACGTCGACAAGGAGCGCAGGGGATGGACGCATACATGAGTGTTGAAGACTTGGACCTTTCCAAGAATAGGATGAAGAATGACAACGCTTGCGGCAGCCTTGCCGACGAACCAGTCTCCGGCAGCGACATCAATAGGCTCCCCATTCAAAGCATAAGGGTGTACAGATGCTTCAATAAAAGCAAACCGCGAGAATATGGCAAGACCCGCGCCTAAAGCACCACTAGCACGAGGTGACAAAACGGGCAGGCAGGGGTGAGTTGCTACATGGGTGACGAGACGGAGAAATGGACAATTCACCTATAGAAGAATTTGGCGTGTGGTAGTTGGTGCTGTACAGCTGCTCTGACTTTCTCGTAGTCGGCGTAGACCCATATTTCTTGAAGAGCAATAATATCATAGGTGGAACGAGCGACGAAGTCAACGATGGCGTTTATACGTTCATGGCGGTTCTTGGAGACGAACTTGAGACCCCTGAGGAATGTGGGTAAGACAGTTTGGAAGAGGTGGTGAGACTGACCAGCAATTAAGAGTTAGAAGACGTAACTGGGACTCGGAGGACATGGTGGTTTAGGAGAGCAATCGGATGTCCATTTCGGGAAGCTGGTGCTCTGACGGGAAACCTCTTTGACCTTCGATTTGCAAGATCGAATGGACCAGCTTATCCGCTGCAAGGTATTTCTTTCCCAAAATCGCCACAATTTAGCTTATGTACACACGTTGCCTAGCACTTTGACGATAATGGAAACCCCATTGGGCCTGGCTGCCGCTATGGCCCTCATTGCCTCTACATCCACCCAAGTGACCCCGTCTGGAATACCGCCATGCCTTTCAAAGTACGCGACACTCCTTGGTTTTTCTGTCAAGCTTGGTCTCATTGTGTCTATCTCGCAGAGCCGTAAATCGTCTGATCGCTTCAAAGACGACGGGCATGGGCCCAGCACCGATGCAGGATATTCCAAACGAGCCTCTTCACGCGGCCAATTTCAGCGCGATTCTCAATCACACGCTCACCGCGACCTAGGACGAGGAACCTTTCCTAGTAGGCGCGGATCAAGCAGCAGTCCAACTCGGAAACACGGCTCGAATGGCTCCTGGTCGAACGATACGGGCGCCTGGGAATTATGGAGCTCATCGAATGAACCAGGACCATCAACCAGCAAATCATTGGATGCATCCAATCAACCTTCGACGAATCTCCTTAGCGGATGGGGCACGGACGACATGTCTGGTGGCTGGGATACCTCAGCAAACGACCCAACTAATAGCTGGGATTCGAGTGGTTGGGGTGAAGACACAGGTACATGTTCCTCTCTAACTCAGCATGCCACTACGTCCTCAAGAGCTATTCCTTTCAGTGCAACAAACCAGCGTTAGGACTAAACAATCAAAGCCAATACCCTCGTTCAACCAGCCGGTAACGAACTCTCCCGTGATTCCATCTGCAAGCACTGCGTTCTCTCGATCTCAGAAATTCGGTGATCAGCCCGAGACCAACGTCGACAAATGGCCACCGCCACTACGTAAATCAACGACCGACGCCGCCTCTTCTGCTGACACAACGCCAAGATCCGTGCAGGACGTGGAAATGAAGGACGGAACATCGGTGGTTTCATCTTCCGCTCCTGTTCCTACCGCTAAGAAAATTCCACTTCCAACGCGGATTCGGCCGCCACTGCCTACAAGGATCAAGCAGACTTCAACCCCCGAGGCCACCGATAACAAACCATCACCAATTTCTCCTCAGGACTGGACAAGGATCCCTCTATCTGGCTCAATAACTGGTCGCATTAACCAGGACGACATAACAAGCGATGCATCAGGCCCAATCTCCCAGCTATCAACACGTGATCCAAAGGACCTGCATGCAAAACTGATCAAGTGAGTAGTCGCCGCCTCGTCTACATGATCTAGCGCTCATGCGGTTGCTACACCAAAAGGGAGTTGATGAACGCAGTGGTAATCCGTTACAGACTCCTCCAGGCCGAAGACAGAAAAAACAAATGGCGCGAGGCACGTGCATCTCAATGTTACCAACACTCTACCCCCGCGGCGCAAAAGAAACTGGAAAGCACCAACCACCAGTTTAGCGAGGAGATAGGAAAGCTAACGAAGCGGCTAAATTCGTCGCTCAAGCGGGTCGTCCAGTACTCGGATGCATTGAATGCCCACAGGGATTTGCTTACACAAGGACTTGATCTGAAGAAGGTCCTGTTGTATACAGATGAACTTCGGGACTGGGTTGCGGATCTGGATTTACCCAAAAGGATCTTTACTGCAAAGGCACTGATGCAGCAAGAGAGGGAGGAAAGGGAAGCATTTAAGCAACAGAAGCGAGAGGAAGGTAAGCAGGAACTGGAATGGTGCATGCAACAGGATATTGATTTTATTAATAGTTGATTCCCTCAAAAATGCTATTTATGAGCTCGAGCTCAAAGCAACAGATATCTGGGATGATTTCTGTCACCTGCAATACATCCAACCTGAACAATTCAAGGAGGAATTTATTGCAGCAGAAAATACTATGGAGGAAAAAAATCCTGACATTGTCCCAGACCTGGAGAAAATGTTTGCAGAGTTGGGTGTTGGGAAGGAGGGAATAGGGGTGGTTTGGGACAAAATGAAGACAGTGGCTGGGAACCTCAATGGCCACATGCCAAAGATTGAAGAACTCAGAGGACAAATCAAAACCCTAGAGGAAGAAGTTGCAGGTTTGAGGCAGAAGGACCAAGAGATAAAAGAATTTTGTAAGGAGGTATGTTTAAATTCTTCATTTGCATGTGTTATTGCATCTAACAAACTGGTGTAGGCTAATGCAAAATTAAAACAAATGGAACAGTGGAAGACTGAAGACAAAGAAAGACTTGACAGACTTTCTCACAGGATTGAAAACCTCCACAGACACCCTTGCCCCAAAGCCAATGTTCCTCCGCCTATCACAGCAGATGACCTGTCACCCTATGTTAATGAGCTTGTCATGGCATATGTTGCGAAGGAAATCAAACCTGCCTTGGATGCAATTGCGGGGGCTTGTGAAAGGGACAACCAACTTGTCAAGGCGGAATTTGATAAGCTGGTAGAGCAGGTGGTGGTGAAGACATATGACCTTGTCCAAATGTCCTTGAGGGCAAATGGTTTGATACCTCGCATTGTTTCGCACCCTTTGTGATTGACTGCCCCTCCACATACTCTTATCTGGCCACTCTTTTTGGGACTTCTTGTAGTGACACTGTATTATACCCATACTGTTGCATTAGAGACTGCATATAATCTATGTCTAATCCATTCCAATATCCATAATATGTATTTAACAAGCCGCTCGCAACTGAGATTACTTTGTGGACATCATCTCAGCCGCTGCATCATTAACTACCTCCTCTTCGCTCTCCGATTCCGGTTGTGGGATATATCGGATATAACGATCATAGTCCTCCCCAACACTCTCGAGATATTGTTTCAACATCTGCTCTCTCGATACAGGCCGCACTTCATACCCTTCTGAGCCTCTTCTCACCCTCGCACTACTTTTCTGATCATGCGCAACGCCCAACGGTACATCCCCATCTTCCACTTCATCGTCAGAGCTTACTAGGTTATCTTCATCATCATCACCGTCTTCCGCTCGATAAGCTTCACCTCTGTAATAATCCGGATGATATGGGGGCACTCTATCATGCTGCACTGGTATACATGAGTCACGGGTTTTAGCGCCTACGCGACGGCGGTAGCTGTTGGTAGGTTGGAGTGTTGGGTTTAGGGTACCATTTCCATATGTCCATGGCGAGGACGCTTGTAAGTGTTCGTAGTTTTCAGGTTTGTGGGTGTCTGGATCGTGCGGTGGCCAGACTACAGCATCTGCGCGGGCGGAAGAGCGACAGCGTTAGTTTGGCTTGATTGTGTCTGGTTTGATATGGTGGAGACGAACAGGATCGTGAAAGTGAGAGTTTAGGTAACAGAAATGCGATGCATCATCTCCTCAGACGAATTTCGACGACCCGTCTCGCGCCCAATTCACGGTGGAAAGTTCGTTCCACTCACCATCTCGAGTGGATAACTCATACTTTAGACCTGAGCCTGGCGTACGCGTTGGGCAACACCACAAAAGAGGATTTTTCCCGAGTACGGACTCAATATTTCGTCGTCTGCCGAGGTCCTATACGGAGATGAGAAAACTCTCGTCGGATGGCTAAAAGATGCTCACATAGGGGAATTTGATCTGAAGACTGCATCAGCGGAGCTCTTGGGCATGGCGTATTGTCAAACGTACCTCGCTGATTTTTCCTTTCCTGACCATCGTTGCAGCCTTGTCCTTCTCCCACCTTTCGATCGTCGTGGTATTTCCGAGCAAAGCGTTGAAATGGTAAATGCTACAATTGCATGAGCAAATGTCACTCCAAACTAAAGAGAAACTCGTACCTGAAGCCGCCAACTGCGAGGAGAACCGGGAGACATGCAACGTAGTTGAAAACGATGAAAATGAACTCGGTACTGGAAGGTGCGTCCTAAGTGTAGTGTCAGGGGGAATACGGAACAAGTAGTTGAGATAGAACTTACCCAGTATGAAGCGTTCATAGCATCCATAACTCTCCGAGTGACCATTGCAAAGTGATATAAGCAGGCTACGTCCACGTAGAATAGGAAGCGAATAAAATGCCCATGGTTGAAATGACCGACGCAGTTGTTGATCCATGGACAATGGTGATCTTTGTCATTCGTGAGGCAAGTCATCTAAAAGGTCATAAACGGGATATATACCCATGCGTAACACGCATCTAAAATGATTGTAAGGTTCGGTCAGTGGATATATGCATTTATGCTCACCTGTTACACTGTTTGCAATGATGCGAACGAGGGGGCTTGTATTTCTTGCACATGCGGCAATGGCGGGGTGTGCCTGTTAGTTTCTTCACCTCATATCCTTCAGAGCGAGTATCCGGTCTCTTCAGGACAAAGCATATATGTTTCTGCGAAAGACAAAAGCGATCGTAGAATGCGTACCCAGAAATCCGGCACAGTACCAGGGTCAGTATTGACACAGAGGTAGTAGTTCCACAGGAGCATCCAAACAAGAAGACTAGAATCCACGTCAGTCTTCAATATTCGACGCAATGGTAGGGAATGAATTACGAACTTGAAAGGTGCAAGGAGTGTGAAAAGCTCGACGGAAAACTCGCTCCCATACCACGGCCAAATGATGAAAATTTGGGATGAGTATGCAATGAAACATATGAGACAGAAGACAAAGTTGACAAAAAGCAAGCCAGTAATGCGACCCATGTCCTGGGTACAAAGTAAGTTACTGCGCTGCGATTTGTGCTTGTCGTATTCGCACAGCAGCCGGTTCTGGAAAAGGCAAGTCCGGCGATCAAACGTTTTCATCGCTTTCCCGTTCTCTTCCTCTCCTCCACAAATGTCTTCCCTTGCTCGCCAGGCCCTTGCACTGCGCTTGGCGCATCCAGCGGCTCAGGCAGCTCGTTACTCATCTTCAAATGCCAGTGAGAATGGTATGCACACTACTGTAAAACAGAAGAAATGTTGACTTTTGACACTCGATTTGTAGTAGCGTCCTCGAACGCGACTGACGTCGCCACCTCAAGTTCGACCTCTACCAAGCGCCATGACCCAGGCATTGAACAGCGCAGAGCAGCGCGTTTGGCTCGTGAAGCTCGTCAACAGGCGGAAGCAGCAGCTAGGCGAAGAGCAAAGGACAACACCAACGACGCAATGATGTCCGCAACTACGGCAGTCTTCTCCGAGTCCCCAAAGCAAAAGGGGAAAAATCAAATTCGACCAAAAAAGCGTTCAAGGCGGGACCAAGTCCAATCCTCCAACTCACGTGGAGGCACTGAACGTTCACGAGTCCAAGCTTCCAAACCCGGAGCTGCTGAAACAATCATGGCTTTCGCTCAGCGCGAAGCCGCCAGCCGGACAGCAGCAGAAGGCAGGAAAACCACATCCTCCGGCGTACAAGATGGAATGCTTGGTGACGACGATCTCAGCGTGGACCCTCCTCAGTTCATCGCCCCGGAACCCATCGCTTCCAACCTCGCCGCCGTTCTCGACACTGTTCCCAACCTCACTTCGTCTCTTCCATCCATGCCCCCCGCTCAAAAACTGAAAAAAGCACCAGTGGATTGGGTGAAGAGAGTCTTCGGTGGTGATTATTCACAATACCAATTGGATACGCAGCAGTACTTGAAGGGCACTCAAGGTCCCAAGTCAACTTATGCCAAAATAATTCTCGAACGTAACCCAACTATACCCTTGGGCTCACAGCAACAATTCCTTGGCATTGTTCAGAGGTTGACGAGGGAAGGTGGACCTAATGGCACAGCCTAAGCGTGGATCTTACAAGTTCTTTGTATGATTGTTACCTACTCCGGGTTTAGACCTATCTAATAGGATGAAGTGTTGATCGGAACTCCTTATTCGTACAGTAATAATCTCTGTCGACCCGCGATGACACCGGGGAATAATTGGATTCTATGGTTTACATCATAACCAACTTCGACTTCACCTCAAGCACAACTGGATTGATGATCCCATAAACGGCTGCTTTCCTTTGAACATTGCAGGATACCAAGTAATTTGCAATAACCGCGTTTGTTCTGACTTTCATACACAGATATATTTTTCCATCCCTAATCCGCGCACATGAGTGACACCGGGCCAACAGTAGTGGCAACTCAGACAAGCGAAACAGACCATTCTCACCCCAGCAGATATAGAGTAATAGACCATGCCCAGAGACCAAACCCAGCTAACGTCAAAGCAAGCGTGACGGAGGATTGATTATAAAGACAACCCTTCTTGTAAATGGATCTAGGCAAAGGCTTGTCTCGACGATAATTCCGGGCTGGGAAACTGGCGAAGGAATTCAACGACAAGCCGAGCGACAAGTCCGTCCAGGCCTCCTCTCGAGTCCCGGACTGAAGAACTGGATCTCTAAGGTGAGTCAGCCTTGGAGGAGCAACGCTCGCAGGAAGACAAATACTGTAAAGGAGGGCCTCGTGGTTGATAGGATTTTCTTGGGCGAGGTAGAATCGGTCGTATCGAAGCAGCGTCGCCTTCAAGAATCGGGAAAGGTTAAAATGCGAAACTCAAACCCAAGAACCAAAACTCGGACAACGACGCGGGTCTGTCGTGCATCTGGACTAGTAGGTTTTCGCCCGACTCTGTCCCATGACAAGATATAGTTTGTTGGCAGTCATTGAGATGTCACGGACGGGTGGGGCCATACAATAGAGCCGCAACACGCGAACCATGCTGAACGTTTATTCGCCTCTGGGGTGAACCGCCTCCCTCTCTGGTGTAACTTGGTCAGGACAGCGAAGGGAAATGCGTTTGGAATATTACCAATATTTTACCAACATCCGTCTGATAAGGGGTGGCAGTAGGGATCGGCATTTCTAGGGCTAATTGCACTGTGGTGTGCGAAGATAGTCAGCGCAGAGTTAGGAAACAACATTCACGATGATAACTAGTCCGATCGTAGCGATAAACATATAAGCGTACGACAGAGACTGAGGAGATGCCTCCAGCTCATCGCTTGCATGGAACATAAGGTTATCGACGCATCATTACCTATACATAGGATGGGGATACAGGCTGCCAGCTAGGATAAAACACTAAGGTGAATCTCAGATTCGGCAAATAAACTGGACGAGGATTACTATTAAAAAGACCGACCTATGTCCTCCAAATCCGGAACTGTATTCTCTACTTCTCCCCTAGAGGCACAGAACTTCCTTCACCACCACCAGCATCCGATACCTGTGTTCGTGCCCGTGTCCGAGTCCCGCCCGCGACCCTATAATCATAATGTCTATACTTCATCAACTCCTCCTCAGGTAAAAACTCATTCGGCAACCAGAAGTCGTATGGGTCACTAATTTCTTCCGGCACCTTCACACCAAACGCCGTCTGATGCCTCTGAGTCTGCCTCAGGCTTCCTCTAATTCCGGCGATCAGTAACAGACTCCGCGTACGCAGCAGTTCGCCTGTATCGGGTGACCGATATTCGACCGCTTTGTTTTTCCGGGTTTGAGGTTGCCGCCGTTTGGTGGCGGCTGATGATGAATCTGCAAGTGCTGAGATAGATGAAATCCCTTCTGCAGCCGTCACGGAAGCAGACACAGGTTGCGAAACTGGGACGGATGTGGAAACGGACGGGCCTGCAGATGGGGGAGCAGACTCTGAAGCAGTAGTCGAAATGGCCATCGATATGGAGGGAGGCGGAAGCGAGCGCGGGCGTGAAGGCCGAGGAGGACTGGACACGACCTTTAGGTCACCATTTAAGGGTAGAGGCTCCTCAACCGTCACAGTAGTTGGTATGGGTTTAGGTGGAGGTGCGAGAGTTGGCTCTTGCTCCAGTTCTGTGGCTTGTTGAGGCGGCGAAGACGTTGGAAGAGTTGGTGGGAGGTTTGAAGGCGCCCAAGGCTTGGGCGGAGATTGGGGGTGCCACACCTTCTGGCGTTTAGCGGGCGGTGGGGTCGCGGTGATTGAATGTACTGCATTGGCGAGTTCTAACAGTCTTGAACCTTCCTCCACATGCATGATAGCCCTAGGATGATGTGGAGATGCAGGTTCGACTTCCATCGTTCTGGGTGGTGGAGGGACATTTTGTAGAGTTTCAGTGGGCAATAGGGTAGGATGGTGACTTGGAGATACAGGTCCAGGTCCGGGAAACGGGGCGGGCGAGGGTTCTTCGTCGATACGTATCGGTGAACCTTCAGAATATTTTTCTTCAAGAGTTGCAGATTTCGGGGGTTCAACGTTCCCTTCCGAAGGTGTCTCCTGCTCAAGGACTGTAGGATCGATTTCAGGGGCAAGGGCAGGACGCGTATCGGGTAGAGGTGATCGTTTTTGTGGAGGCGTTGGCGGGCGAGGACTAGGGCTGGAAACGCGGGCTTGAGAACGAGAAAATGGTTTCGCCAGGTCCATCTCAAATTTATGCTCCGAGCTAGCGGGAGACTGTCGTTCAATTGGAGGTGGAGGAACGATGCCGTCCTCCGATTCTGGTCTCATGTCTACCGCTTCGATGGGTTCCTCTGTCTCTGCCCGTGGCGACGGTGGTGGTTCGGAAGTCGGGTATATGGTGAGTTCGGATGATTCGGCAAGTTTTGAAGGTGACATGGGAGGTGCGGGAGAGTGAGAGAGTTCGGCACGCGATCTTCGCCTTGCGATTGGTTTCTGAGTAAGAGGTGGCACACTTGCCCTCGTTGAGCGTCTTGAAGTTCGTGAGGTAGTTGTTGGTGCCGGTGACTGAGAGCCTGATCCCTTTCCACCCAGCTTGAGCTTGATCTTGAACCCGTCCCGCCGCCGATTGTAACCGTCATCAACGAAAATCCCCTCCTCTTCCTCCTCCTCTTCCTCCTCCTCCCCCGAGTCTACTACATCAGAAACAGCACGTCGGAAGGGTGTTGGTACTGGAGCTGGAGCTGGAGCTGAAAGCCGTGCCGGTGTTACATTTTCGCGCGTAGGTTGTGGTCTGCGCATCCGGTCCCGCGGTAATAACACCCGATATCGTTCCTCCAGCGCAAGTGCAATATCCAACATCTCCTTGCGCCGCCTCTCTCCTTCGCTGTACCCAACAGTGCCATTGACATATGCGCCTGAAAGACTCGCGATTCCTTCTTCGGCGTCCTCCTCGGAAACACGAGGAGGAGGGGTAAAATGGGATGCTGGCAGGGCGAGGAAGGCGGAGGCGTCCATAACACGCAGTTGTTCTATCCGTTCTTTGAGCTTGTATTGTTCGTGTTGTAACTTTTCCTTCTCCCGTAGTCGCTGCCGTTTCTCGAAGCTCTCATACTTGCGATGTCGACGTTCATATGCGGCATCTGAAGTATCAATCTGAGCCTGTATACTCCGCGTTTTAGGTTCTGGAAGGATAAAACATTGCCGGGAACTCACATCTTCCGGGCCGCGTGGCCTAAACCGCGCAACACTCGGGTTATCTTGGACATTCGTAAATGAAGGGGTTTGTATCGTCAGTTGCTCTCTGTACGCCTTTAGAACGTCGGGCCGGTCGAAATATCGCTCGCTTGTGACTGTCGTAACAGAAGATTCGGCAACTCCGCTCGAGTTCGAAAACAGTTTGGAGTCGGTGGTCAAGAGAAAAGGAGTATTAGGAGGGATGATGGCTTCGGTCTCGACTGTATTCGGGATGAGAAGATATAAGCAAAGGAAAAGAAGAGTGAATAGACATAAGACGTACACCTGCGCTTCTGGTGCTCGAGGATCATGACGTCGGTATCGCAGGTACCAACTCCTGGGCCACCACGTCGCGTACGGGAGGGCAAGACGCGTTTCTGTCGGCCATTCGAGCCAGTGCCGGAAGAAGTCGACGGATCCATTCAGGAATGGGTACTGGCGGAGGAAAATGATTGATGGATGACGCTCGTTAAAACGTTAAAGAAGTGAACAAGTTCTGCCACAAGTCAACCGCGACAACCTGTGCGGGGGATTGTCTGTGCGGGTATGTTGTTGCTTGTACGCTGTGTAGTCCTCAGAAAGGGCGATATGTGCAGGCAGGAAAGTAGCTTATAGTGAGGAAGATTGCCTGTGAATACGAACGAGCGCTTGACAGCCAACTCATCGGACCAGCCAATCAGATTAAGAAGTATAGACTACAATCGTGCTACTCGACTCCCCCCTGCTCCCTGCACAAACACCCACCCGTCCCGTTCAAGCGTTGTCACTGCATCTACTATCATGTCTTTTGGTACAAGAACATAATCTGTATTCCTGTCTCATTTTCAGCTGCGCTCTCAAACCAGTGCAGCAAATTACAAACCATGTTGACATTGCAAACACCGGCACCTTGGCTGCTTTCAGTGGCACCGTTAGGTCCGCCAAAATGCCAGTCAAACCTGCTTTGCTTCAGCTCCCGCTTTCTGAATCTCACGCACAACTCACTGTGTTCCATCGGTCCTCGAATCTTGATGCACTTCCACGCACACTGCTCTTCATATGTCTTAGGCATCCACTTGTACGCCTCCCCAACTATCGAAACCTCATCTTTCGTTCTCGTCACCGCGAAAAATCCCCCTTTTCCACTTGTCATATCTTTGATTATACACGGTGCCATTTCTTCGCCTTGACCCAATTGGATAACGAAAAACGGCTCCGGAAGAACCTGTAAGTGTAGGGCCGGACTGGACGATGGAGGGGGCATGGTTTGCGTTCACCCGCCCCTGACATACTAAACCACACCTTTAAATACTCCATCCGGTCACATCGTAACTGAGGTATGCGTCAGGAATTCTTGACGCACTATCCACCGTGTACGCGAGGTATGGTCCAAAACCGTTAATCCTCTAACTCGGAGGGAATGCGGCGTTAAAGAGTATTAACGCTCTTTGCCAAGCATTTTGTTCACGTGGATAAGTACATTCGCCTCGAGATCTCTACAATTCGCCGTCCGGATGTCCAACTATCAATCTACCGTTCCCCCACAGTACATCAAAGACCCACAATTTCCAGCGTATAGTCTTGGCTGTGCGAGCTTCCTGTGAAAACATCAAATACAGTTGTACCGCTCGGAACTCCGTCACTTGTGAAGGCTGTAGATCCCCCGGATGCCAACAATAAAGAACTTCCGGAGGAAACCTGTAGAAGGTGAGGCCATCATCATTCATTCACGGCATGCTCTAAATTCCACTAACCGCAGAGAAGGCTGTTGATGTGACACCACTGCCGCAGCTGAACATCCCACCGCTTACTCCGCAATTACCTTTTGACGAAGTCATCGTGAAACTAGAAGTGGTCCCCGAAAGCGTAAATGTTGCCAACGTCTGTGTCGACCACGTTCCAAGGGATAAGAGTCCGCCTAGACGAGAACCAGAGCGAATTGCATTGATGGTTGCTTTAGCTGGGAGCCCTGTCTAAAAATGAAAGTCAGAAATCACGCCCCCAAATATGCCACACAACTTACCCCCGTCGGAGATGACTATTCGCTTCCAGTCAGTTTATCAATGATCGCGATCAACACGATGAATTGAACGCACCGAAGTCGTCTGGTCAAACCGGATCAGTCAACTCAGGTTGTTTTCCGCAGACCTTAAACTCACAGTTGGACTGGGTGTTCCGCCAGACTTAGGGGGATACTTGATACCCGAAGAAGGACAAGAACCACCCTTGGGAGCATCTATAACCAACGATCAGTCATTCAATATCAAACTCTTCAGAGGTATGTTAACATACTTATTGGCACAAAAACGCCATCAATGATCGACCCCTTCAGGTTGAAGTAATACGAAACTCCATTTAACGTGCTTCCATCACAGTCAAGTGCCGGAGTGACACCGGACGCAGCCTTCAATGCCGTGGTGAGAGCGGAGAGCGTATACACCTTCGATGTGCTGGGGAGAATACCCGCGTTGGATAACCAAGTGTATGTGGGCAGTGTCTGCACATGAACATGAGTATGCACATATCTCTAGCAGACATTCTCTCTGACCTTGAACAACTTGACTACAGTTTGAAAGAACGCAACAGCCTATGGGAAAGCGTCAGACGCGCACGGCTATGTGATGGTGACCGAGCGTACCTCTGCACCTCTTGGGCTACCGCTCGGCAAACAATTGGTCCTAAGGGTACTCATACAGGTTCCATGCGTCGACCACTCGTGCTTTCCCCAGCATCAAGTTCTTGTTCGACAGAGTCAAACACGAGATACTTACTTCCCAGAATTGTTCGTTCTTCCCATTGATGTCGACCCAATGCTTCATCGTGTCAACATACCATCGGCGATCAGGCTAAGAGCACTTACAGTTTGCATAAAGGTCAACGTATCAGTCGCTCCTTGAGCAGAAAGTAACTGTGATCATCCAGGACGTGAGTTTTCCATGAGTATATCCTTTTATCAGAGATGACACTCACAGAGCTTATCCCAGTATATGCGCGGGACGGATCACAGTCCTCCTCAAAGGTGGTATCACAGCTACCCAGGCAACACGTAAAGCTCTTCATAATTACCTCGTCTCTATTTGATACTCACTTATCGGGCCAAAGACCTAAACCGAGTTGCTCACTTCTCATAAAAGATCCCCAAGACCAATGTGCTCACCATGGATCGTCCAACTGTCAACTGGCCCAGTTGGTGGATTTGTGTCCCAGAACTACATACCACGCATATGCTCCATCAGCCACACACCAAACAAGCACTACTGACTCGAGGACCCACCTGAGTCTGCAGTAAAAGGCCCTATTGGATTACGAGATTAGGGTCTTTGTCAAGCATCCATGTAATTCGCAAAGCACATACCCCTGGACTTTCGAAACAGCATAAATCCGAGACGGATGATGTGTTGTGGCAAGATGCAGTTCCAGTCGTTGAGCACCCTGAGGCGAGACTCGTCTCCCTTTCGAAAAGGCTAGCGTACTCTGCTGGTGACTGCAATGGCGATGCTATAGCAAGGGAAAGCCAAGCAGCGATTATGGCGGCGGCAAGCATGGTACTTGGAGAGTCCCCGAGATTCTAGCTTCGACTCCTAGTGCATCTAGCTTTATTATATCCACCAGCCATATCGAAACATCAAGACTACCACATTGAACCTCGTATATTTTTGCTATAAGTAGATCCATCTCAGGACATGTCGTGAGTGAACTGAGCTATTTGCGTCTCAGATAGTTGCCAACAGAACCTGGTTCCATTAATCGTGTCCCTGAGCATCCAGTGCTATCAGGCGCAAGCAAGATACTGACAACACCGAACGTTGGTCGGAGCACCACTTTGTCAGCTGTCATCATAGCAACCAGACATCAGGTGCAAAATGGAAAGCATGCTTTCCACCTCACGTTGATCCTTCTCGACTCATGCATTAGGCAATTGAGGGTTACATCTGACTGATCGAGGTATTGAGCATATGCACAGATTGGGGCGAACCATATGGCGCGACACTCCTCTCCTCCCCTCTCGCTTACAACCTTATCTGTCTACTAAACCTTGTCATATGCTTTGCTTCTCATTACGACAATCGTGTTGTACAACTTGGCAGTGAGAATGCCAGCTGTGTCGAACCGGTAAAAATAACATTCCTTTCGCTTGTTTAACATGGACCGCTCTATAAATATGTGATGACACTCGCATCCCGGCAAAGCATGAGAAATCGTCAGATACCAACTATGAAAGTGTGTAATCTTGGGCATGGG
Source organism: Podaxis sp. C-F-92630 (assembly GCA_018524945.1). Taxonomy (NCBI): domain Eukaryota; kingdom Fungi; phylum Basidiomycota; class Agaricomycetes; order Agaricales; family Agaricaceae; genus Podaxis; species Podaxis sp. C-F-92630. Next base: position 48,704 of record JAEUWS010000302.1, read on the forward strand.
ATGAACCGGTATAGACTTTGTAAAAGGTCGTACCGTTGGGAGTGCCATCACTAGTTCAGGCTGTCGGTCCACCGGAGGTTAGCAAGAGGTTGCTTCCAGAAGTAACCTTAGGGAAGAGAATGTCAGCTTCGGGCTGGATGAGAACGCAAGGACCGGCTCGTGGCACTCACAGCTGATAATGCGGCGAGTGTGACGCCTGAACCGCAAGTAAGGGCGCCACTGCTGGCACTGCGGTTGCCCTTGGGGGAAGTCACAGTGAAGCTGGAAGTAGTTCCCGAGAGGGTGGACTTTACGAAGGTTTGGGTGGACCAGGTTGCTGCAGAAAGCAGGCCATCGATTTTGGAACCGGATTGAAGAACGCTGATCGTAGCATGGGCAGGAAGGGCTGAGGAAGTCTGAATTGAGTATACCTGAGCACATGAAAAAAGGCAGTAGTGGTTAATGTGACCCACGCCAGTCGGTCTAGTCTAAGGATAGAGGATTGCTAGTTACTTTTTCGTATAAGGAGCAATCATGAATCATACGGACGTAGAAGACGCCGCCTGAACATGCGTTAAGCCACATCATGATCATCGAAAAAGAAATTTTCATACGGTTTTAGTAGCGGAAGTAGCGGTCGTCTTGGGATAATACGTGATGTCACTGCTAGAGCAGGAGCCAGAGAATGGGGCATCTGATTACCATGTTCTTGGCCCTCGGTCGATCTAGGAGATAACATGTCAAGCTCACTAACAGGCATGAAGATACATGAAGATACCATCAATGACGGAGCCCATGAGATGGAAGTAACACGGAGCACCGTTCAAGCGACCGGAACTGCAGTCCAGAGTAGGTGTTTTCTATGGACTACCATCAGCATGTAACTACCGCCTACGGACCAGACTCACTCCGAAACCGGCCTTGATAGTAGGAGTCAAGGTAGAAAGGGTGTAAGACTTGGAAAAACTGGGCGTGACACCGGCATTTGCGAGCCAGGTGCAAGTAGGGAGGGACTAAAATATGTCGCACAGTTGCTCTCGGGTATTGTGTGATGAAGTTTACCTTGAAAAGCCTGACAACGGTCTGGAGGTACGCGGTTGCCCGATGAGATAATGAGAAAAGTTGTCCCTACAGCCAATGTTTAGCGTTTAACACTCACGTCTGCTCCAAAGGTGGTGCTAGCGATGCAACTTTTCTTGAGGGTGCTAAGAAGGATGTTGAATAATTTCGTTGTGCGCTGAACTTTGCGCACATTCATACCTCATGCAAGTTCCATGCTTGGCCCATTCGTGGTGAAGGAAAAGAAACATATTTTGGTATTGAACGGTCTATATGCGTCTGGCGGATCTCCGCACCTTTCAAAAATCTTCGTTTCGGCCGTTAAAATTGATCTAGTACTGAAGAAGAGTTAGTGAGATACTCATACATATACTCACATGCATACTGTCTTCATGTAGTTAAGAGTGTCGCTCGCACTGTTAGCGGTGAGGATCTGTGATAACGGCATGTTGAGTAGTGTCCGAACTGCGCAGGAAGTTCCTACAGTAGATATGTTGGTATATGCCCTGCAAGAATCGCAGTTCTGATCATAGGTGCTATTGCAGCTGAGGAGTGGTGGTCAGCTCTCATTGAATGAACTGC
>JAEUWS010000303.1:0-50192 GCA_018524945.1 Podaxis sp. C-F-92630
TGACTTGGTCTTCTAAAGAGACCATGTCATTAAGGGCAGGGGGAGAAAATTCCAGCATTGATGGTTCAGAGTGTGAACCATTGGATTGATAATTCGTGCTTGACAGTGCAGATTGTGCTGTGATGGGATGACTTGGTTCAAATTTGGGGAAGAGGGGAAGCTCCTCTGGAGCTTTCTTGCCAGTGGTAGATGAGTCGTGAATTGATGTGTCTGTTGTTGGGATGATGGTAGGGATTGGGGGAGTTGGTTTGTTGTGTGGCAAGGGGATGGAAGGGAGATGGGGCATGGATGGTGTATGTGTGTCTTGTGTGCTCATGTCACATGTTGTCACATCAAATTGCATTTGTGTGTCTTTGGACATGTCATAGTGTCCAGGGGGATGATTTATTGAGGCCATTCAAGTGGGTGAGGGATAACAGTGGGATTTGCTTTAGGCTTTAAGCGCAATAGTTGCATTTAACAGTTCACTTAGTATGTGCCCAAGTGCGGGGTATTGTAAAAAAGTGTAAGCCTCTGGGGGCTTACTTAGAGCTTTGACCTTAAGTTCACACCAACGTACAATAAGCCTGATATATTGGGATGTACATAGTGTAGGTATAAGGTCAGCTGTTGTGACGACAGCTGACAACAAGAATTATAAGGAATATAGTTTGATGGATTGAGTAATCCATCAAAGGTGATGACAAACAGAGCAATAGTAAACAATCAAGAATACAGCAAGTGAGTTCAATACGTTATGACAATAGGACTCTACTGTAGTAAGGGCCGAGCCCTTACAATGGGAAACTCCTCTGGGTTTATGAGCGAGTTGATGGAAGGGACAGATGGGTCTTGTCGAGGGAAGGAGAGGTCCTGGATCATCCACAGCTTTGATGAGCCAGGCTTTGGGACCAAACCAATTGGAGATGTGCGAAAAGGCCCAATTAGCTCTTCCAGCTCTTCTGGCAGGAAGGGCTGTGAGTAGCGGCCTGCTGCTTCTTCAGCTGCTATGTAAGAACTGACAAAATGAGGGTCAATGTTGGATGAGGCATGATTAGGGAACATGAGGGTATGATAAGGAGGGGAGGGAATGCCTATGTCGAAGCCATGTATAAGACCAAGAACAATATGGGACCATTGCTGAAGTAAACCAAGTTTGTACAGAAGGGTATGAGTCTTAGCAGGATCAATAGGGGTGACCACCATGCAGGGGTCAGGCCTTGACCCAGCAGCTGTTGGCTCCATGGGAGGAGCTGTGGCAGAGGCTGCATGAATGGGTAAAGGTGCAGGAGGCCCCAAACTTGCAGGAGTTTCAGCTGGCAAAGGTGAAACAGTACTGTGAGCCATCAGGTGATTGCAAGGCCTGTGGGCTCTTTGTGTTAGGCATGAGTGGTGGGACAGGCTTGCCTGCTGAGGTTGTGGAGGCAGAGCAGGTTGACAGGAGGTGGCCTGGGGCTCCACACCAAAAGCAGTTGGGGGGTCTGGAGCACTTGAGAGGGGTGGTTGGGGTGTCCTCAGTGAGGCAGTGCTTCAATGGAGAAATGGGTGTCTGCAACACCTTAACTGCCTGAAGGGTTTGGTGCCCCACAATAGCAGCAATACATGTGTTGTTGATGGTTGAGTAGTTGTGAGCCTTGTCTAGGTAGGCTAACTTGCACTGCTCAATGTCATACTCAACTGCTACAGCCCAACCCCAGTTGGCTGCTATTCCTAGTACAATTTGATGATGGTCTCAAAGAGTGTCTGCATGCTGGTCCCCATGGGAGCTTCTCATCTCTCTCTTGATGGCTGAGGCTACACTACACCAGTCCTGCATCAAGATGCTCTTGTCATTATTGTGGTCTGTGGGTTTAGTTAGGAGTGAAGACAGTTCAGCTAGAAGGGGTGACTCAGCCAGCTTCTCAAAGGGAGACTTGAGGTATGAGGCAAGGGTGATTGAGGCATATGGGATGTATTCTAGCCTCTGGATTGCAGAAATGACACAAGGTGGGATGGCTGTGGGTAGAGGAGGGGTGGGGGTCAGACCATGCTGGGGGGTGTAGTCTTTAACCTGGGTGGTCAGGCCTTCAGCCTGGATGGGCATTGCAAGGAGCCTTTAGCTCAAGGGGGCAAGGGAATAGTTATGAGGGCCTTTAGCTCAAGAGGGGCAAGGAGAATAGTTATGAGGGCCTTAGCCTGAGGCCTGCCGCCTGGGTAGGGTGAGTAGAGCAAGGTAGTGACTTATGCAGTTGCAGTGGGTTGGCCTTGTGGCCTGGAACGATTGACAGGAACTTGGGCTTGTTGGTGGTAGAGTTGGAGCCAGCGGGGGTATCTGGGAGGGCTAGCTCCCTTTCATCAATGTATAGTTGAGGTGGGAGGTTGGCTGGCCCCATGGGTCTCATGATGGCTGGAGCTGGGGCCAATGCAGTGGCCATTGAGTTCTGGTGGCCTGAGGCCCATAGAACCATGATGCTCAGGGCAGTGGGAGCTGCAGGGGGTTCAGAGTTGGGTGGCAGTGATGATGTGGTGGGCAGGCTATTGGCTCTTGATGGGTGTTAGGGTTGGGTTGACATGTTGGTGCCTTGGGAGCTGGCAGGGATGGAACTGCCTTGAGCCTGACCTGAGGCTGTGCTGGGAGGTTGGGAGAGAGGAGTATTGTGGGAGTTTGGGGGATGCTGTGCAGGGCCAGGGGGTTGGGACCCAGGGGGAGTTGGGAATGGGTTGGAGTTGGGGTTTCGAGAGCTCCCAGGGAGACCTGGGATGGTGAGGTTGTGAAGCAGGTGCATCATTGGGGTTGTGGGTGGATGGTGGATTGGAAGCTGGATGGTGATAGGAAGGGTGGGAGGTGGGGACAAAGGAAGGCTAGGTGTATGTGGATGGGTCATGCTGATAGATGAAGGAGAGCAAGGAGGAAGTGGCTGTTGTGCCACCCTTGCTCTGCTGGACACTGGGTGCTGGCAACTTCTATTTGTGGCACCTTGGCTCAATTATTTCTGAAGCCCGACAAGATTGCCTCTGCTGAAGGTGGCATTGCACCACTCATCTCCGTCGCCTCCAACACATTCTCCAACTCCAACAAATAAATCATAACTTACACCAACACCTGTTTCTAAAATGTCCCCGTTGATCTGCCAAACATGCCCTCACCTTCCTTGACACAAACCTCCCTGGTACAACCACAGGATCCTGAACCCCATCTTGTTCCTTAACCATGTCTTCAACATGATCTCAACCTCTTTCCATTTGTTACACCTGTAGTGGTGGAAGAAAGGCTTGACTTCATCGTATACATCATCTTTGAGCTCACAGAGCCCAGAGTCAGTTGGGGTTTCCAGGGGTTTGATGTTGGTCACTTGCATGAGCATACGTTCAAAGCATATGCCATCCACTATCCGTCCTGTGATGTGTTTCACTAAATCTGAAATGTATGTGGACCCACAGCAAGGGTGTGTGTGATTTCCCTCCATACAGCATTCTCAATGGACATCCTTCTTACATCAGAAGTAGCATTCACTTGGATATGATCTCCAGGAACACCTGGTTCCTCAGTTTTCTTCTCTTTCCCTGCTACTGCACCCACACTTGCATCCACGTCAACATTAACACCCAAATCTAGTGAAGTCTGGTGCTTGGACAACAACATACACCATGGCACCTCAATCCAGGTGACCCCAATGAGCTCCCTTACAACACTCACAGATCTCCCATAGGGGCACATAGATGGCGCAGCCATGGACTACTTCATGATAGAGATCATGAACACACTTAGGACATCTGCAGTGTGGCAACAGCAAGAACAAAGAAGCTAGAACAGGAGGTGATTGAGGCCTGTACCTCCTCCTGTAGCTGTCTCTCCACTGATACCACCGAAGAACAGGCAAAGCAATATTGGACAATGATGAGGAGGCTGTGAGGGTGAGGCTGGAGAGCATCGGTATGCATGTTGGCATGAATACTAGAGAAGTGAGTTTCAAGGGATCTCAATTGTGTGTGTTGCTAATATGTGTCTAGGTTGTGTCAAGGAGGTGCTTGTGGACACTGTAACTCAAGAAATCACATATTTGCCACAACATGCACCTCCTCACAATATCACCCCATGTTGTGTCTCATGTGTTCATAGGTACACTTCAAGTCAAATTACCCAAAATACATGACCACCTTGCATATGCCCACCCACTAGAACCTTTGCTCTCCCCATATCATCACATCTGTCATACCTGTGCCTTCCTCACACTTTTCAACCCACTTTCCCCTGCCATCCCACCTATTGCTCATAGCAAGATGAATGAAAGCCCCCTCTCCAACAACCTTCAATTATAACCTTCGCTAGTCATCTCAATGGTTTCTAAACAGTCTCCATGCCCTTTCTTAGCAAAACGGGACAGTAGCCAGCTCCACTTCAAGTATGTTTCGCACAACTTTTTCTCTGCTGCTCCCAGAGAAGGTGAACTAGGAAGGATCTTCAGATGGTATTCAGTGTACGATCACAAGTCACACCTCGTGTATTGAGCTTGCATGTGGTGTAGAGCATGGTAGTACTCAAGAGCAATTGTGTGAAGTCAATTTGGGGCCTGGAAGTCCTGAGAGCCCAGAAAAATCTTTACCTGTGGACTCTCATCTTGTAATGTGACATTTGGAAACTGCTACCCACACCCCATAGTTGCAGAAATGTATCAACCTCAGCACTAGACATCTTCGATATACAAGGAGCTCGAAATGATATATTGACACTTGACATGAAACAATATATAGACTGAGTAACTACTGAGTTGGGTACACACAAATGAGGAGAAACAGGGCAAGGAGTCTGAGTTCTCCAGTGCTGCAAGGCAACAGAAAGTTATGACTCTGCTTCAGGTACTGCATTGGCAGGTGTATTGTTACAAGATTCCTGGAAAGTGCTATAGGTCACCTCATGTGTCAAAAACAATAAAAGCATGTACCTTGTATAGCTGCTTCATAAACCCCTCAATGTGTTGTGAGGAGTATGGCTTGATCCAGAAATGGTCATCTCCGTTCTCCTCAAGGAGAGCCTTCTTCTCTCCATGCCCAATTACATAGAAACCTGATATGGAAACAAATAGAATAACGGCCTTGATTTTGGCACAATGAATAAGGTTGGATTGTTGGGGGATCTATGACAAATAATTGAGGTCATGATACATGTAAATACCAGTGTTGACTCACAATCTTTGATAGTGACTCTATCAACATGCCTACATCAGGCTTATCCAGGTAAAGGCAAAGCCTTCTAAAGTCAAAGTTCACCAAGGTGCTCAGTCTTTGTGTGTCATCATTCAGGTGAACTGTGCAAAGGAGAGCAAAGAATGCACGAACAAGATTGCCATATTGATAACAATCAAAGTCAGGTGATTCATACAGCAGTGGCAAAGTGTGGTGAAGCACAGGAACATATTTGACTATTAATGTGATGTTCAGGAGAATTCATGCTGCAACAAACAAGGCATTACTTACGTTCAGCCTGCGGATGATGGTGGACTTGTATCCGATCAAGCTTGCATCAGATTTTGTCCCAGAGTGCCACTGCACAGTCTGACCAAATGCAGAACTCTCTGGACCTTGTTGAGTCCTCAAGGAAGTCCAGAAAGGCTGCATGGTAGAATACCACCTTGTTGTCATGGCTTATTTGCATAACAGAATGGAGAGACCGGCATGCATTTTGGAATTGCAATTCAGAGAGGTCCACCAAGTTGGCATTATCGAGGATACCATGTATGCGGGGTAGATGCATTGCCAAGAGGATCCACTGGACAATCTGAAGCTTTTTAGGTGGCACACACTTCATGATGAACATATACAAGCTGTTCAATCCTGCTAGAGGGTGACTGGGACCTTGTGCCATCAAGTGTTTTGCCAAGTAGAGGACTGCACATAATTGGTCGATGGGTCCACATGACTCTGAGTCATCATCATCAATAAAACAGATGACAGTTTGAGCACAGGCGAACAGTCTGTTAGACATGTCAACAATAGTCCAGATCTCTTGTTCAGATGGCCACGGAAGGGCAAGACCATGTTTTTGCCCAATTTCACAGAGTTTGTTGGTCAAATACAGCATGATGTCACCATTGACTTTTCGAGATATGACAAGCTTGATCTGAAGGCATAGTGGTTGGATGTCAGGAAGATTAAATGTGGTAACAAGGTCAGGCTCCAGGCAGCTAAGGAAGATCTAATGGAAAGGGGTGGTTTTGTTCCAGACAGATTTTGTGACAATCTTGACAATGTCCACTTGCGCCTTCACACTAGCACATTCATCAAGACCATCAATGATGATAACCTGATCTGTGAGCTTGAAGTTTCCTTTGCCTTCAAGTTCTTTGAGAGGAGCGACAAGAAGGTCATGGAACTGGTGTGGCAGAGATTTCTTGACGAGAGTCAGATTGTGAGCGAGTTTACGATCAATAATGATCCCAAAGGAATTATCGAATTTTATGGTGAGCTGGTGTGAGATGGAGGTAAAGAAGTGGTCAGGATCATCTTGGTTGTTGGGTCGAGAAAAGAAGAATGATGTGCCCAATTTTTTGCCTAGAGCCTCAGCACAGGATTGTGCGATGGCTGACTTTCCAACACTGGCAGGGCCTTTCAACCATGCAATGCAATCAGGGTGATTGTCAGCATTGAGGCCCCAGCTGGTAAGACAATTGATATGATCTTTCCGCGTTCCAGGATGGCATATAGAAGGAGGATATCAAGCTGAGGAGTTGTGACTAGCCTCTGGGATTGAAGCTTCAAGGAGGGTTTGGAGACCTGTGCATAAAGTGAGTAACAAGTACCCATACGTATATACAATGTCCTCACCTTTTCCCTTGTTGACATTGACCTGAGTATATGTGTGGGACTGGTCAATATTGATGTTGATAGACTGGTCTGTGAGGTTCGGGTTGTTCATTGTGAAGCCATTGGCACTGGGAAGAATTGCCATGGTAGTGGGAGGGAAGGATGGGCAGGAACTTCCCAGTCAAATAGCATGTTGCATGAATCTTGTCATCCCAAGTCCACATACTGTGTAGCGCCAATGGTGTCTCTGCTTTGCACAGAAGATAAAATTCATGCCAGACCAGATGACCCCCCTATTAATTTAGGCTTCCCTCCATACACAGCTGACAACAGGCCCCTCCATCAGCAGAAAGGCCAAAACTATATATACTAAAAAAAGTCAATATATACACTAAAATATACTAAATACCACAAAAGTCCATGTTTCTGGAAGCTATTTTGCAAGGTACAAAAGGATTTGTGACCATACAATCATTCCAGGGTATACAAGGATTGCCAACATACTGAATGTATACATACATATAAAATTGTCATGGAAAAACAACAATGAGAGACACTAAAAATTAACCAGTCTAGGGCTTAAACCCAGGACCTACTGGAATGATATCACACCACTTAACCATTTGAGAGAATGCACCCTAATTAGTTGGTCAGACTGGGGTTTGAACCCAGAACCTCTTGGAATAATCATGACACTGATCCAGTTGAGCCATCATACCTTTTTAAGCACTATGCTGTAATTAAATATGACCTATCTGCTGCTGAGGCAAACACTATCTCAAAGCTCTTCAAAATTTATGAATGTAGTCTCAATTGATAGATCTCATTGAGAGCATCCTGGAGAAAATTTACTCTTGAGGAACCATCAAGCCATTGGCTGGAAAAATGCAATTTATTTTCCAGTCCAGACTAAAGTGCTCAGGAAAAAATTATTTTTCAGCTTATTTCACCAGTCTGAGTCTTCTTCCAGAGTATCTGGTAACTCTCATAAGCTGCTTTGAGGTAAAGAGTTAGCAGTGTTTGCTTGTTCTCATCCATATATCCTCAAATTATGATTGGATTTGATACATTCTAAACAAAACCTTTGTGTGTGATAGGAAAGGCAATAAAAGGTTTTGTGAATGATGTTATACCCTCAAAAGGTTTTGTGAATGATGTTATACCCTCAAAAGGTTTTGTGTGTGATAAGAAAGGCAATATAAGGTTTTTGAAATGATGTTATACCCCCAAAAAGTTTGTATGACATTCCTTACTCAATTGAATGTTTTTCCAGCTGTTATAGTCCATCTTATTCTTCAGATGGATTACATAAATCAGCATGTAATAACTATTTTAAGCCAATTCACTGATGTCCGCCCAAAGGCTACCTGGAGATACCTGGGCTTCTTTTTCGACAGAGCCCTAACATTCCGGGAACACGTTAGACGGTACGCAAACACAGCACTCACATCAGTCAAGGCTATGCAATTACAAGGGAACTCAAGCAGGGGACTGCGCCCACCTGTGACAGAAATGCCTCCTATACCGTGCGTGTGTCCTCCCCATTGCGACGTATGGGTACCACCTGTGGTACTTCGACCAAGCCCCAGTCAAGAAGTTAATCCAAACGCTCAACACAATACACTTTTAAGGAGCGCAACCGTGTGGATAACCGGCGTCTTCCGCATACCACCAACGGGCGGGTGTGAGGCCCTAGCAGGTCTCATCCCCATCCACCTACACCTCCGCAAATTGGCTGCACGGTCATCATACAGACCAGCAACATTGGCCGAGGGACACGGCCTCCGATCCCTTGTATACCCCAGCCATGGAGAGGTCCGACACTCCATTGAACAGCCGTCCAACCACCTCAAGGCAAAAACACAGGGTGCACTAATAGATGCGGGCGCAAGACTTACTGAACTCACAGAAACCTTCCAGCCTACAACAGAGTTGGCCTACCCAGGACAACGACTCCTGGACCTTCATTCCAACCAAATCTCGTTCAGGGATTTCGACGGACACATGAGCGCCCTGAAAAGCGCTAGGCAGCAGGCCATGGCCCACCACGAGCACGTCGCTGTGGCAACAGATGGGAGCCCTAATCCCAGGCCACTCAGCCATCGCTGCCGGCCACATTTGGCGGGACGGAACCTGTGTAAACAGATTCAAACGGACATCGGGATGTGTCACCGCCCCGGACGCCGAGCTGCATGCCCTCCGCATAGGGGTACTCGAGTATGTAAAGCCACCGACGTCCCAGATGTACAACACATTCGGATTTTCACTGACTCTCTCAGCTCAGCTAAGACACTACTCGACCTAGGCATACACAACAGTCAGTGGCACTCCCTAGCCACAGGTAAGAAGCTACGAACATGGTTCTCAAACCCGACCCACACAATCACGTTCTGGGCCGTCCTCTCTGGGGCCAAGTGGTCAATGCACCACGAAGTACACGAGGATGCGAAAGCCGCCAGGGCAGACTCGCACCACCCCTCGATGGCAACATCCATCAACACCCTCCGCAAGAATGTCATAGACGCCTGCCTCCAAGTCTGGCATCTTTCCTTTGAATTAGTCTTGTGTCCATGTCTCCTTACAATTGTCAATTTCCTCTTCACTGAGAAGATTACCACCCAAGCTGAGCTCCAGGTAAGAGAAAGAGCCCACCCAGTAAACCAGAATGACAGTATCGCTGATGGATAAGATCTTACCTGTAGCTGTTCATTGCAACAACACTCAAACGGAAATCGGCCTGGGAATAGGATTTGGTACCAGGTAGCCGAGCGACGGCGGAATAAGATCTAGGATCAACAGTCTTCTCGCGTGCCGGGTGTGGTACGTGTGGTGGATTGAGACTGGTGGTTTGAATCTCGCTCCCAGTGAAGGGAGAGACCGAGGGGGATGAGGGCGATACGCTGTCTTCGGCTCGTCTCTCGACAACAGTTTCAGTGGTCGAAACCATCATTTTCTCCTGTGCGTGACTGTTCATCATCCTGAGTAGACTGCTCCGCACAATCAACGGGAAGGTAAGGAGAGTGGCTTCGACACAAGTTCAAAAGAAGCTGTCCAACGGAAACCGGACTTTTGGTCAAGCCGAAGAGAGAGGTTCCTTTAGTAGCCAAGATGGTCTGGAAATCGCGTCAGTTTGGGAACCGATTAAAGAATTAAGGAAGAACAACATGCATTAATTTGGGGCTTGTCGGTCACCTAACCATAAATGCTCCCGTCTCCGCGATGCTCGAAGCCGCTGCAATTTGTCCCTTCCCCCGGGTCCCCGGCCTCTATAATTTCCAGGAAGCCTAACGCAATACTGATCAACTTTCTACATCTTATTACCGGACGCAGGATTCATGTATAAGGATGTACATCAAAGCAAAATCCGAATGGAAACTCTCACCCGCAGGTGTTCACGTTGGAGCACCTTGGCACAACGAATAGCAATTGGCAGGTCAGGGTAGCAACTCAGTCGAGGTTCGCTTGGCTCTCTGACTAATCCTTTTCCATGTGAACAAATCTCGTTTATCGAAGTCATCGGCGGTAATACATATGAGATAAAAGAAAGTCGTTACTTCTGGATCATCACGAACATGAAGCCGTTAAAATACCTACGGGAGAGAAGTTACAAGCCGACGAACCAGCTTTCAGTCAACCCAAGTCACTCTTTCGAGTTTCAGGTTCGCCTTGGGTTTATACTTTTCCCCGTTTTCATACCGCGCCTCAAGCCTCATCTTGACAGACCTATGAACCTTCACACCCTGGCTATTTTGCCTTGGAATATGCCTGCCTTGACCCAAGTTCCACCCCATCCACGATGTCCACGAATTATTCTCCTTTTGATAACGATGCCTCATAGGGAAGAACTCTAGGATCCACCAGGGCCAGGACAGACTCAGCTGGTCATAGATTGGCGATAACGCGTCTCGCAATTCAAGTTCTCCCTCGGACATGCCTGCTTCGGCCACTGCTGCTTCCTTGATCTGGTCCTCGTGTTCTTCAAGTTTGAGAGGTTTACGAGGTGGAATACGTTGCAGAAGGGCTGTCTCTGGAACTTGGAGGGGTGGAGGGCGCTTCAGAATTGGATGATAGGTAACTGGGTCCAAATCAAGACCGATCCGCCGCAATCCCCTAGCAGAAAACATGATGCCCGTATCGGTGAGGAACGTCTGACGGATCATCCAGCGAAGGGGAATGCGAGCCAGGTTTGGACGTGTACCATTCGACACTAGAAACAAAAGATATATCTTAGCCTGGTAGCAGCCGCACCTTCTCGAAGACTAACATACCTGAACCACCTCCGACGTCTAGTTCGCAAAAACGAGACGGTGAATACTCAATCTTATTATTCTGGGGTTTTGACTTACCACAATGGCATCCCGCAAACCAAACCTGTGTTACGTTCTGTTAGAGGCCGAATCAGGTCTTTCGAGTATCGCAATTCACTTACTTCCTCGACTTTCGTTTCCTCACATATCTCACTGAATTCTCTTTCTAACTCACGCACAACCTTTTTCTTCGAGTGGCCATGATGAGCAGCATGATGTCGCGGATCAAGTCTGTCTCCGCTCCCGACGCGATCGCTATCTGCGAGTTGCGATTCCACGTTATTCGGTCGATTCCAGGTGTTCTGCTTGAACTTGGCTCTTCGTTCATCCAGAGCGATTGCATGACGAAAGACGCGGACGACAGTATTGGATGTTGTAAATGGCAAGTGTCGGGGGATTATTCCAACTGAACTAACGGTGTCCCTGACCACAAGCTTCGTTTAACTTGGATATGGAGAATTCGAGGAGCATGATGCCTACCATACGCCCAGGAAGTCGATCTTGACATGGATAGAGAAGGCTGCTTTGAATGCATTGGATTGCCTCCATCCAATTGGATCTGCACGAGTATACATCTTGTACGCGAACGGGACTTGTTGATGGTTGCACTTTGGTAGAAGGCCGACCTTATGGAGCATTCCCGCCAAACTGGAATTGGATACTGGTCAGGCGCAACCTATGATACATCTACAAGTATACGTACCACCGTGCTGTATACGCTCCGCGAGAGAAACCAAAGATACATATCTTGTCCCCTGCCTTATCTGACCTCAAGCCTCAATTTTGGTGACAAAGGTATGCAAAGACGAACTGACAATTTTGCATCAAGAATTCGTATCCCGCTTCGACTCTAATAAGACTAATGCCCGAGAATAAGTTGTAAGATAATCACTTACCCATAATATGTGCGCCAAGGTTCCAAGCAATGGCTTCGTCCAAAGCCTACTTTGCTGATGAGATACTTATTCTCGTTCGCAAGATTTGAATATAACCTTGGAAATTCTCGCCATCAACGGTGTCGCAACTTGAGGTATTGTATACGTTCCAATCCCAGCCTTGATTCAAACATGGGTCAAGGGTTCTAGGACGGGCGTCGAAAAATTCCAGACCTGATAATACACTAATTGCTTGCTCGGATCATCCTTCTTCAAGATGCTGAATAGTTCAACGATGTTCGAGTTCTAGCCGAGTGGTTCAGCTTCCGCCGTAAGGCTTGAATATTGTCTTCGCTTACGTCACTATCGAATCTAAATGCGTGGATAGTTTAATGGATCATCCCACCCGAGGTGGAGAGCACTCACTGATCACCAGTCCCATCGAAACATAGCACGAGTGTCCTATTCAGGTGATCCGCAGGTACAGTTATGTTCGGTACTTCACCCCCGCTTACATCACCTAGGCCCAAGGGAGGTAAAGGACCGACCTCGGGCAGCCCTTCGAGCGCCGTCCCCTTGCCGTTAGGAGAGAAACCGGACCCAGATCCTCCGGAGCCAGACAGAGTAGCAGTTTCGGATGGGGTGAATGATACCGCCGTTGGAGAGCGTGTGTGATGCGTGTCAGGACCATTAGCGCCGCCCTCTAGTGGCAAGATGTTCCCATTTGAGCGCATTCCGTTGTTATCGCCCATAGTCTACGCTTCAATCTTGCAAGATGCCTTGTTCTTGCTAAGGAGTCGCAGTCACAAGGGAGGTACAGATAAGACTCCTGTGACAGTGAGGAAGAAGGGAGAAACGTTAAGGGCCTTTTCCGGAGTGTAGGATTATATAGACATGGGGAACATACGATTTCGACATCAAGCATCCGCGATGAATAGGGTTCGTGCTAAGCCTCTCCAACTCCCCATTGATGATCAGGCATGGTCGGGTCACCTGTCAGTACTTTAGAATTCATTACGGTTCATTGATCAGCAGCCACACAATCCTCGTGCCATCTTTACGTCTCCTGTTCGGTTCCAGCCCAGCAAGTCCAAGGCGGGCGCCAAGGAGGGCGCTATTTGTTTTGGTCCAGCCATCTTGGGTCTAGGACCTGAGAACACATCTGCGGTTGGCGAGAATCAGAATTGGAGTCCTCGATGTCAAGTACTCTCGAGCGACTCTACAATGCACTTGGTCGTGATGGAGCATGGGTGCGCATCAGCCGAAGCCAAACTTGGTGGTCCTATAGTGTCCTATCACGGAAACCAGGTAATGTTGACAGGAGGCATTGAAGAAAGCTAAATTAGCGCCGCTTTTATCGTGTGAGAACTAATCAGTTCTTTGACGAACACATGGGGGAAGAAAGGAAATACTAGTGATCACATCCGGGCAACATCCGAATGAAATTTCGAGCCTTATGTAAATATCGAACACCCGAATAATTCAATCAGTCGGAGCTTTAACAAGGCGACTGGAAGAATCCAGTACTTAAACTCTTCGACAAGAACACGCAGTCTATTTTGTCTTTCACGATTCCAAAAAAAACGCTCGCCAGCAGGCGCTTACAATTATAACACACTTGACATTACCAATGTGGCATAGCTACCAGACAAGCGGTACGTACAGAAGTGTTGAGCCTACTCCCTAAAGTGGCTAATCATAGTCATACTCTCCATAGCGGGTTACTTGTAGGCGACCCTCACGACTACTTTGGCCTTGTTTAATCCCTTTTGTATGGCCAGAATCGCGCCGCCAACTTTATCAAGTCCATCCCAGATCTCCTCGCGCCATTTAATCTTGCCTTCAGCAAGAGCTTTCGGCATGACCTCGTAGAACTCCTTATCATATTCTGGTTCAAGTCGGGTGACAATAAAACCTTGCAGCGTGAGCGACTTCGCGAAAATAAGATCCAAGTTCTATTATTGGTAATCAGCCCATTCACGGACACAACGCTGGATGGATGTCAACACACCCGAACAGGAGCGCCACCAGTATTATATCCTGCCTTCTGTCTAAGAATCATTCCAGGAGTCGTGTATTTAAGATCTACCTGAGATCATGCCACATATCTATGGCATAAGCGCGTTAGTTGAGCGGCGAGGTGGCGTCGTGGAAGCTCTCACTATGAATCTTGCGCCAATATTAGCAGCTTCAAGCGCGGCCGAGAGGGTATCGCCTCCGACGTTATCCCAGTAACTTTTTAATCAATCAACGCTGCGTTCCAATTAAGTTTCGGGCAACGTACATGTCGAGTGGTCCTTCCTTCCGCAGAACCCCATTCGTATTTGTTGTCCTATAATTGAAAACAACGTCGGCGCCAACTTCCTTCATAAATTGGACCTTCTCTTCCGAGCCTGCGGATGCGATGACTTTCATACCGTCCATCTTAGCAAGCTGGATAACGAGACTGTTGGCTGTAAGAATGATGCGTGAACAGCCGAAAATCAAACAACACACGATCCAACGGGTCCTTGAATATGAAATATCATGAGCAAATATACGAACGCGACGAGGAAACACAAACCTGCTCCAGCAGAAACAAAAACTGTCCCTCCCTACAGAATGTCAGTTTGAGTTCTCTGTCTTGATACAAACTGGCATAAAACCATACCTTTTTAGCATGAGAGTACTTCTTCCAACCCATATACGCAGTCTTTCCTGGGAGCGAGTAAGCAACTGGAACAGGCAGCGAACACTAGACACATACCAGGCATACCTGCTGGACCAACATATGCGGACAAGGGCAAGTGGTACTTGCTGTCGATGACCCTTATTTGGTCAAGATTATGATAGATAGTGTACTCTTGATGTTCTGCCCTTTTGTGAGCTTTCAGTCACTAACTGAAGATTCAAATCAACTCACTAAACAAACCATAAACGTGATCATCGGGCTTGACGCCAGGATATTCCGAGTGGAGGACGACACCGACACCATAACCACTCAGCCTGTGACATAAACACATTAATGGTAACTCTGACGTGTAGAAGATAGTATTGCTTACGGTTGTCCAATCTCGAAAGCGGGCTTATGCGTCGGACGAGATAGTCAAACTTCCATAAGATATCCGGTGTTATTCACCTCACCTCATAGGACTCAATCGAGGGGTCGCGCATCCTTCCTCTAAAATACGGATCGATAGACAAGTACAGAGTGTTGACGAGGAAGCCGCCGTTTAACCTCGTGTTACTGGGGTCAATGGTCTCGGTGTCATCATATACCACCGTCTTGCCTGGCTCCGGATAGCCTGAATGAGACATGATGAGGAGGCACTTTCTGCTGGGCACAGATTTCTAGCTCACCAGTGGGGATGGACTTGAACAAGACACGGCCATTCTTCACGGGAACCATATTAACGTGGTCAGCAATATGTCTCAGAAGGAGAGGAGGCGAGTTGGTTTCACGTAGAGGCGCAGAAGGGTTTATAACCTTCTCCACTTGCTTAATCTAGCGGTGGTGCCATGACCAAGCTGGACATACATCATATGCGTTGTCTCTCCCCAGGAGAGAGTATTTTAGGTCGTCCTGACGCCCGGGCACCAAACCGGCAGTCCGTCCACTTTCCCCCAGGATTGCTCTTCCGTTAAGGAACTACGGGGCCTTTCGGAGGCGTTTCGAACGATTGTAACCTGCCATTCTGCTCATTCGCACCTCAGGAAGTGGTAAAAAGAGTGGATGGGACGCGAGAGGCCTCTGGTGTTATTGGAGTAAATAAGTGCCGAGCAGAATTAGCTGTGATGCATCGACCATTGGCTCACGGTCCACAACATTCAAACAAAGGGATGCCCTTCCATGTTGATCCTCCTACTCACATTGGGCGAACGAAGTGGTAGGCATTAAGCCAGCTGCTGGACCCGTTCAAGTTATTATAAATTAGTATCATGGGTTCTAAGCCATCATGTCATGTTTCAAACACATTCCGACTTGAACTTTATCGGGTGGGAAATCTCAAGCGACCCTTCAAAGGCCTCTATTATGTCCTTCCATCTGACAAGTGTTACCAATACCGTTGACCACTAATGGCATTCTTATGGGAAAGCAACACATTGCTGATACATATTATATATATAAACAGCAACCACCCGCTCAATCACCCATCTGCGACCTGGATAACGGCCTTTCCATTATTAGCTCCCTGCTGCACGGCAAGGATTACGTCGCCAACTTTATCCAAGCCACGAGTAACATCCTCTTTATACTTGATCTCGCCCTTCGCTATCTTCTCCGGGACCGTGTCGTAGAATTCTTTGTAGTATTTCTCGAATGCCCGATTAACAATGAAGCCCCTGAGAGTAATATCCTTTGCGACAACTTGCATTAGGTTCTGCGTACGCGAAGGGGAGATATCAGAAAGATTCTTCTAATGATGGAAGGGAAGAACGTACTCTGACGGGAGCTCCTCCAGTGTTATATCCTGACAAATAGTCAAAAACGCAAATGATAAGAAAGATGCTGCAATATTCAGGAGATATTTTGTCATACCGCTGATCATGCCACATTCCTGAAGGAGATATGTCACATTGCTGCAGATCAATTTAGAAGGCTAGACTCACAATAAATCGAGCACCAACATTAGCAGCATCTAGGGCTGCTTCAAGCGTCTCACCTCCGACATGATCCCAGTAGCTGCAGAAACCTGCATTAGCTATCCGAGAATTCCTTAGGCCACCAAACGTACACGTCGACAGGTCCCTCCTTGCTCAAAACCTCCCTAATGCTCGTCGTCTTGTAGTTGAACGCGACGTCCGCTCCAATCTCCTTCATAAATGCGACTTTCTCGTCCGATCCAGCAGATGCAATAACCTTCAAACCATCCGCCTTCGCCAGTTGAATGACGAATCTGTAACACATGTCAGCATTCTGAGTTCAGTATGAGAATCGGCGCAGCAACATACGAGCCAACAGGACCTGTGAGCCGCCCCAGCTTGTGTCAGACCTTTTTGATTATGAGCGTTGGGTGATGAAAAATCCACCTGCTCCAGTAGTCACGAATGCAACTTCTCCCTACGGAATTTCGGTCAAACCAGGCGTCAGCATCCTATGTGGAAAGGGGGATTCCTACTTTTTTGGCGTTCGAAAACTCCTTCCAACCCGCATAAGCGGTTTGACCTAGGGACATGGCATGACCATCTCTGTATAATTCGGGACGCAAACAGAACTTACCAGGCATTCCAGCGATGCCGATGTAAACAGACCACGGGAGGTTGTACTTGTTCTCCAAGATAGTTAGACCTTCAAGTGAAGACCTTATACTGTATTCCTCATGGCCTAAATCAAACACGTATTTACTCTAACCTCCCAGGTCGTGCAGCGGAGGTACTCACTTATAATGCCATAGACATGGTCTCCTACCTTCACTCCCTCCAGCTCTGACCTTAAAACGACTGCAACTCCAAAGCTCGCGAGTCTAAGATAGATTAGGGTTAGTGGCGCCAGGCATCTATTATTGTACCTACGGCTTTCCAAGTTCGAACGCTCCCTGGCGTTTATGTTACTACAGGCAGGCCAATAGCTCAGATAGCAATACTCACATAGCCATCTCCACTGGGGCGCATACGTCCACGCAAATACGGATCAATCGACAACACCAAGATCTTAACCAGCAGTCCGCCATTCAATGGTACATTGTCAATGTCGATGGTTTGCGAGTCATCATAAACCGTCGTCTTTCCAGGTTCAGGATATCCTAGAAGGTAGCCATGGGGTGGCACAGTGAACGTGAGGAGAGGGTCTATCATCCGCATGCACACACCAGTTGGGTGATCGTTATACAGCACGCGAGCATTTCGTACAGGTGCCATGATATTCGGAGAAAACAAGGTTCGTAGCTATGGTAGAGATGAAACGAATACACTCAGAACTTTGGACTTTTATCTACAACGAAGAAAAAACGATGACTAAACAATTTTCGGCAAAGTCATTGTCACTTACTCAGCTGGTTGGTAACGGGCAATTGTATGGCTTCCCTGGTTTCAAGCTGAGTAACTTGGTTTTGACACTTCTATCATTGGCCACGTGATCGCGATAGGCCTTCGGCCACAGGATGCTGGTCTTCCTAGTCACCTTGGACATCTGAACAGATAGGTAGACACCAAGCGAGCTGTTGCACCGGCTCGAACTGTCACCAACTCTTTGTAAACATGACACGCCTCGCAGGGGACGACCGCAGTGTAGTTTCTCGTCCACACGCCGTGTGACGGTGTGACTTACACCTCAGTTAGCACTGTTCTCGACCTCCTATCCTCATTCGCTGCCTCTAGTCCGTATTACTACCTCCTTCCTCTTCCCAAATATCAATTTCTTGAACGCACACACCACTCCCCTCGCAATAACCTATACATCACTTCGACACAGGTGTATGAACCAACGGAGCGTTAGGGGTGACCTGGCGCGTTCCTACTTCGACCTCACCGCCTGGGGGTCTCTGGGCACCCACAGTTCGTAGACTCCCACACCCAACTCGTAGTGTCGGATCTGCTATTCCTTTGTCTGGTTATGTCATGCCATGTTCAAGCACACTCCAAGAACTTTAGCGAGCAGGCAGTCCCAAGCAACACTTCATTGGGTTTATGTCCTTCTATCTGACAACTAACTGCGTTGATTACCCATCACATTCTTGCGGGATAACAGCACAACACCAATACACTAGCATTAGCCTGTTAATTACTCATCTGTTACCTGGATGACGGCCTTTCCCTTGTTGGTTCCCTTCTGGACCGCAAGAATTACATCGCCAACTTTATTCAAACCACGAGTAACATCCTCTTTATACTTGATCTCGCCCTTCGCTATCTTCTCCGGGACCGTATCGTAGAATTCTTTGTAGTATTTCCCTAAAGTGCGACCGACGATGAAGCCTCGGAGAGTGATATCCTTTGCAACCACTTGCATTAGGTTCTGTGTAAACGAAGGGGAGACATCAATAAGATTCCTCTAACGATTGAGGGAGGGAAAGAATGCACTCTGACGGGAGCTCCTCCAGTGTTATATCCTGGGACATAGGTAGAAAGGCAAATATTAAGAAAGGGGTTGTGATATTCGGAAGACATGTTTCATACCACTTATCATTCCACATTCCTAAAGTAGTGCTGTCAACATGCCGTACATCCAGTTTAGAAGTGCGAACTTACAATAAATCGGGCACTGACGTTAGCAGCATCTAGGGCTGCTTCAAGCGTCTCGCCTCCAACGTGGTCCCAGTAGCTTCAGAAACATGTGTTAGCTTTCCGGAAGTGCCGTAGGTCACTAAACGTACATATCTACGGGTCCTTCCTTGCTCAAAACCTCTCTAATGTTCGTCGTCTTATAGTTGAATGCGACGTCCGCTCCAATCTCCTTCATAAATGCGACTTTCTCGTCCGATCCAGCAGATGCAATAACCTTCAAACCATCCGCCTTCGCCAGCTGAATGATGAATCTGTACTGTGTGTCAGCACTCCGAGCCCAGTATGAGAATCGGCGCAGCAACATACGAGCCAACAGGACCTGTGAACCGCCCCGGCTTGTGTCAAGTCTTTTTGACTATAAACGTTGGCTGATAAAAGAACTACCTGCTCCAGTGGTCACGAATGCAACTTCTCCCTACACAATTTTGGTCAAACCAGACATCAGTATCCAATGTAAAGGGTACTCCTACCTTTTTAGCGTTCGAAAACTCCTTCCAGCCCGCGTAAGCGGTTTGACATATGGGTATGACGTGACCATCTCTGTATAATTCAGGTCGCAAACAGAACTCACCAGGCATTCCAGCGACGCCAATATAAACCGACCACGGGAGGTTGTGCTTGTTCTCCAAGATGGTCAGACCTTCGAGTGAAGACCTTATGCTGTATTCCTCATGGCCTAAATCCAACATGTATTTACTCCGACCTCTCGGAACGTGTAATGGGGATAGCACTCACTTAAAAGGCCATAAACATGGTCTCCTGCCTTCGCTCCCTCCAACTCTGACCTTACAACGACTGCGACGCCATGGCTCGCGAGTCTAAGAATAAACTTGAGCAAGTGGCACCAAGGGTCGATCACTCAACTTACGGCTTTCCAAGATCAAAGGCTCCCTGGCGGTTGTGTTACTGGAGGTAGGCCAACAATTCAAGTAGCGGTGATACTCACGGTGTAGCCACTCCCGCCGGGGCGCATACGTCCACGCAAGTACGGATCAATCGACAACACCAAAGTCTTAATCAAAATTCCGCCATTCAATGGTACATTATCGACGTCGATAGTTTGCGAGTCATCGTAGACCGTCGTCTTTCCAGGTTCAGGATATCCTAGAAGGTAGCCATGGCGGAGTGTGATAAGTGTGAGAATGAGGTCTATTATCTGTGTACACCCACCACTTGGGTAATCGTTGAAAAGCACTCGAGCGTTTCGAATAGGGGCCATAATACTCGTAGTAAACAAGATTCACAGATGCGGTAGAGCTGAGAGGATGATGTTCAGAGCGTCAGTTTGTCGCCTTTTATCCGGGATGAGGACAACGATGACTAATTGTTTCTGTCACTTACTCAGCTGGTTGGTGGCGGGCATTGTACGAGTTGTGAAATTTCACGCTGAGAACCGCTGGCTTCCGCAGCGTTTCATAAATTTCCACAGCGTTATATGACACTATGCAGTATTCGATAGCCTCCCGCCGCGTTGAATGGTTTCTGAGTGTTGAATCACCTGCCGCAGCGTTGACTTCCGGCAACAACATCGTGAGTGAACCCGGTCGTAAATTAGGTTGGCGCTTGCGAACATTCACCATTCCGGCTCAAAATATGATTTGACGGAGCGTTCACACGACGTCATATATTATTAAGCGCTGCAGATCTTTGGCGCGCGTCAATTTCGATTACATACATACCATGCATCATCAGATGGCGATAAGAAAGTCAGATAAGATAAAATAGTAGTCTCAGTCCGCGAAATGTTTCGAGTGCAACCAAAGCTGAAAGCGACGGCACCAACATAAAACATGGTCGCGGAGCCAGTTCCCACTGTCTCTGTGTTGCTTCAGAGCCTTCGCCCTGCCTGCGGGGGTCTCCCGTCTACTAACTATACCTCTGCAGTCTGTGTGATCAGGCGATGGCGACGACAAGTATATCGAGTGCGACGACGCAGTTGACTGCGAAAACTCTGTGGAGTATACTTTGTAACCACCACCACTTGATTGAAAGAATTGTATCGCCCCGTCTATTTCCGTCGGCAAATGTATCATGAGACGGTCATAGCGAGTCCAGAGGTCGATCATAACGTCATTTTCTTGTCGTGACGCAGGGAAGATAGACCCTTCTTCGAATCCTTGCAGGAGGTGATGGAGGTGTCGGTATTGTTCATGGCCAAAGTATTCTTCGCAGTATCGGCAGAAGTCGTCCATTTGATTGAAGTTGTGAAGAACCTTTCTGAGTGTTTGGGCGTTTTTGAGGGTAAAAGGGTGAGTCCTTGCTATTTGCTCGTCTGTTGGCCGCATGTCTTCAGCAACGCCAGATTTGAAATTGGTAGGTCAATCTCACCGGTTTCCTCCTGATCATGCAAAAATACATCAAGTTCTCTAGCCGCTCTGTCGTAGACTCTCCTCGCATCAACAATCCTTACCCGTACCTTCTCACAAGCTTGGACGACACTTGGAATCCCTCCCCCTAGGGCAAACCTAATATTCTCGACAGTATTGCTCCGATCAGCTCGGAATTCCTTCAAAAATTTGAGATAGTATTCCGCGAAGGACCCGGCAAAGAGGATGGGATCCATGATGAAGTCGGATAATTGATTAACAACCTGTTTACAGTTGTTCGCGAGCGCCAGAACTTCCAGTAACGGATGGGTATTCCGCATTGAAATCAACTCAATGCGCAGCGAATCAACCGTTTCAAGAGTTTCACGAATGACAGCCCCGTATTTGATCGCAGGCTCATCCCGCGGAGGTAGCTATTCATGATCCATTTGTACTCAATCAACCGAAGGCCAAACGGGCAGGGCATACCATGAAGACACTGCATATCGGGGTTTTATGAGTGGGTGGCATTCCATCGACATGCTCGCCGAGATCATTGGGTGGGAGAGACGACGATAAGCGCTTGAGCTTGTAATGTGGGCCTTTATGCATGTTTTCAGAGGCCACGACATTTCTCCCGATGATAGACGGCTTTTGTCTTGGACTGAGGGCGTTGTGAGTTATCGGGGTGAGAAGCGCCGGTCGGTGTTGGAGTCTGGCTTGAATGTATACAATCCCCGGCCATGCGGCAGGATACAGTTCCAATTAAGGCGCGGTGCCGTTGGAATGACCGGACAAGAGTGACACCTTTGTCTCACGCGAAAGACAACTAGGAGATGCCTCCGGGGGTAGGGGAACGAGTGTGAGTGTAAAGTCATAAGGAGTGAGACGCGGATTCGTATAGATTTAAATTCATGTCGGCGTTCACACACAGTGTTTGGTGAGTACTGTTCTTCGAACCAGACCCACGGATGAGCTAACTGAACGTTAAATAAGCGGTAACAACTGCCGAGGCGACCGCCCTCAAGCGCTTGGCACCAGTCTACGTTCCTGGAAAGACAACAAATAGACCATTGCCTTGAGGAACAAAATATCCCCCTTTCTGTTGGATAAAGGCGACTTTACGAAAATAAGAGCGGTTTTCGAAATAGGCAGATTTCAGAATGAGTCTCCTGAATCGGGGATAAAAATAAACTGAAGACAAACGAGCGAGACGTAGGTCATGGCAAATGCAGGGCCATAAAGGAGTGTGAGCGATTCTTGAGATACTACAGACGTTTCAAAACCCATAAGAGAGTTTTCGAAGATCCAAGACTCAAATACCAAGCCCGGAGGTTGACGTGAATCACTTGGCAAGCTTCAGGTGTCCGGGTGGACAATGTTATAATGACTAAGCGATTCCCACGAGTAAATGTGGGTCACCCCCGGTAGTAACGGCGTTCCCCGGCTCTTGATAGGCAAGGCTTAACTCCCTTCTTTTCCACTACTTTTGGTAGGCGACCTCGAGGTCGGAAAGTACCCTGGTCAGAACCTTTTGCAACACCTCCGGAGCGTCAGGACAATGTGCCCAAGTGGGTCACGATGCCAATTGGATAGAACTCAGCCGCGCTCTACCACCGGGTTTTCATCGCCTCCTGGTCAAAACGAGAACAGTTCAGATTAACATAGCACCAGTTCTAATGTGGTTGAGGCAATCCATGCGATGTCAAGATGCACACGATCGAACAATCTTGGCACGACTCATCCAGGAAGAGGTATGAATGGACAAGGTGTGCTCATGGGTAGATTCTGGTCATAGGTAATGATGCTCACTCACGAAATCAGGCCCGTCGATGGTGTGGATGCGGATGGACGGTATCTCTGTAGCACTGAGACTACCAATCGGATCGGGTCTGATTGCCATTATTGACCACTGCATAACTGTTCTGGGACAGTGAATGAAATTGAATCACGTCAGAACGGAGGTTACACCGATACTCAAAGCTTCTTTTACGCTCACGGGTGCCGCGCAGGAAGACAGGAACGAGCATATATCGTGAAATTAATCGAGTCGAGGAAGCAGCGAGGAGCCCGCAAGGATCACACGTGATAGTGACCCACTCTTCGTATATTTCCTCGACACAAGCATAACCGACGCCGCGGTATCCCACGTAACCATTTCTGGACCTCCTGACGAAGACAGATTGATCCACTAGCGCGATGTCTAAATCCAATAAATCTCTCAAACCCCAAGCTCTTGTTTCTAACATCCTCCACAACCTTCGCCCAAACGGTAAATTCAACCCTATCTCAAAATCAAAATCCTCTTCGTCCAACGTTACTATGGCCACTACCTCGCTCGCTGGTACGTCCCAAGCGTTACATACACCCGCCTCCTATACTTAACGTGTATAACAGGAAAGGTCGCTGTCGTGACTGGCTCTTCTCGCTCCATCGGTGCTGCTATTGCCAGGGCTCTGGGGGCTGAAGGCGCTAGCGTAGTCGTCAACTACGTCAGTGACGCTCGTGCTGCTGAAGAGGTTGTTAGCTCCATCAAGTCCTCGGGCAAGGGTGACGCTATCGCTGTCAAGGCCAACGCTGCCACCATCGAAGGTGGTAGATTCCTCGTCGACGCTGCAGTTCAGAAATGGGGTCGTATTGACATTCTCATCTTGAACGCGGGTATCATGGGCAGCAAGGTTCTTGCAGATGTCGATGAAGCCTTCTTCGACAGTCATATCCAGACCAATGTCAAGGCACCCTTGTTCACCGTCAAGTATGCGCTTTCCCACCTCACTACGCGTAAGTTCTATACACGCCTTTATATGCATCGTCCAAATTGTAACTATATGCTGTCGAAATCCAGCTGGGGGCCGTATCATCTTCTTCTCTTCTAGTTTGACTGCAGCTTCCAGTACGTCGGTTCTATTTTTAATCCCTGGCAAAAAAGTCATCCCATCATTTACCCTTATTTCATCAGCCGTCCTCCCTAACGCTCTCAGCTATGTCGCTTCCAAGGGTGCTATCGAGCAAATCTCCCGTGTCCTCGCAAAGGACCTCGGTGGTCGTGGCATAACTGTCAACACTATCTCTCCTGGGCCCGTTGACACACCCCTTTTCCGTGCTGGCAAGCCTTCTCAGGTCATCGATTTTATTTCGAAGCAGAACCCTAATAATCGTCTTGGCCTTCCTGAGGATATTGCTCCCCTTGTAGCCTTCGTTGCTAGCCCGGCTGCTCAATGGCTAAACGGTCAGAACCTACGGATCAACGGAGTAAGTGGTGTCTCCCTCTATTGGGTTTCCGCCGTGCTGATAGGTCGTGCTCCGTAGGGTTTCACTGTTTAGATTCGCTTTTGTACTTTGTAAGGATGAGGAGATGTAAACTAGAAAATTACGACTCGCTGTATAATTAACTTTGCTGTGCATATACTGACATGTCACCTCTATTGAAGTTTTTGTGAAGTACAGACATATGTTGTACAGTCGCCGACTTGTGTGCGTGCACCGTCTAGGGCTCTTATAGTCGTGCAACAAGATGCACAGTCGGTATTCCGTGATGAGACATGATTGCATCAACTGCCAATATGTGTCTGCAGGGCTGCAGGAAGACTTGTGGGCATGTTTACGATAGGATGACAAAAGTGACACTCATCGCCGGATGGAGAAGGCCAGTGGCTGAGGTATCCTCTCATGTCATCGACACATCAGATTTCGATTGTCGTGGAAACTGCAGCATGTCGAGGTTGGAGCAGAAACATCGTGACAGTCGGGCTTCGAATGCAGAGAAGATCAGCTGATAGCTCCTATGTCGAGATATCTAGAATGAGTGGTGTGAATGCGTGGACTACGGGAGGGAGATACAAAAATATGTGTATTCTAAAACTACGGTATTTATTCGGGCCTCAGGGAGTATCAGGCACCTCATGTAACGCTGTCGTGAGTATATGGGGTAGGTAGTACACTCATTAAAGATAGGGTAGAGGTTTGTGTGTTTGATGACGAAAAGTGGAAGATTGGAGACAGTGCAACCGAAATCGAAGATATAGGGAGAACAGTGCTCGGAAGCGCGCGCAGGTTTCCAGAACCTATGAATCCGATATGGCAAGAAGAGTCGATTCAATTGGTCATCGGTTTGTTTGACCTGGAAGTGCGGGCGTTGAAAGAGCCCACTTCAAGCCGAACGGATGCGTGGGAGCGTAATGTTCGTTCCCAATAACAGGGTCACTTGCTCCAAACACCGGACCTAACCCTACCCAATCTCGTAATTATGTTTCTCACTACCTCATTCACCCCGTCCGCAAAGTCAGGACAGATGCCTTTTGCCTCGTCCGTCCAGTGTTCCGGGGTAGGCCGACGCGGATATATTATTTCTGTCGCAGGGATGGCATCTCTTCTCGAGGGAGGTTAAATACACCAGGCATCTGGGAATACTCCTGCCCAACCTGCCCAACGTCCCTTGCGATTCCCCGCCTCCCTCCTTTCGCCGTTTACCATGGGCATTCTGAACGGCTCTGAGACGCTGGCCATTTGTCTCACCCTCGCGGCGATAGCTTTGGTGCACTATATCAAGCAAGCCAAAGCAAATGCGGGTCGCAAACTCCCTCCTGGACCAAAGGGAATCCCGTTCTTCGGAAACTTGTTTCAGATCGACGTTCTGAGACCATATCCAAAGGTGCACTACATGGCTTAGCTGCCAAAAACTTAACTGAGCGTTGAGTGATTGCATAGTTCAGGGAATGGGCGATGAGATATGGACCTATCTATCGACTCAAACTAGGGCCTCAGGAATTTATCGTCCTCAACACGGCGGAAGCTGCTGACGAGCTATTTGTCAATCGTAGCAGAATCTACTCCAACCGTTCGCCGCCCCACGTTGCTCACGATATCATGAGTGCTGGTCAACGTCAGGTCTTCTTGCCCTACGACAAGGAGTGGAAGGTTCGTTCCGATTTTGTGTTGGCTCATTTGAAAAGCCAGTTAAACAGTTTTTTAGGCCTCGAGAAGGAGCTTACAAGTCGCCATTGGTCCTGGTGCTTCCAAACGCCTCCGTCCGTCACAAGATCTGGAATCTCGCGTCCTTCTGTACGATATTATCCAACATGGAGAACAGAGCCTTCGGGATATGGATAAAGGCCTGACCGGAGAGGTTCCTGAAGCTCACTGGTTCTCGCTCATTCGGCGCTATGTATGTGCCGATCACAATCTTTCCTCCGTTGGC
Organism: Podaxis sp. C-F-92630; assembly: GCA_018524945.1. NCBI lineage: Eukaryota > Fungi > Basidiomycota > Agaricomycetes > Agaricales > Agaricaceae > Podaxis > Podaxis sp. C-F-92630. Next base: position 26,648 of record JAEUWS010000303.1, read on the forward strand.
TTCTCTTAACTGACGGATCCATTCTTTGCACTCAACTAGACAACGAGTGTCGTGATGACGGTTACCTATGGCAAGCGTGCTCATAAGATCCTAAATAACCGCAACTTGTGAGCGAGGGCTTGACCCACTCTTCGATTTATGCTGACGGTTGATATAACTCATACTCATACTCATCGTCATGTTATAGGCACATGATCTACGAAGTATTGGCAAACTTCACCAAGGTTGGACAGCCTGGCAATTATCTGTAAGGCTAACCTGAATAGGACCTACTGCACCGGTACTAACGATCGTTTTAGTGCCGATGCTTTCCCCATACTGCGCAAGCTCCCTGATTTCCTCGCGAAATGGCGTGTGGAAGCCCGAAAGATGCATGAATGGTATGGATCCTTCTGAACTTTGAAGTGGGTCAGATGCCGTATTGTTGACTCGACTCTTCATACAGGGAAATGATCCTTTGGGGCGGTCTCCTGAAAGAACTCCAAGAGGAAATCAGTAATGGTATTGCACGGGATTGCTACGTCTCCAATTACCTTAGGCAACGTGCTGAAGCTGGCCATGAACACGCCCCTGGATGCGGTATCACGGAAGATGGTTGGCTCAGGGATACCCTCCTTGCTTACACTGCTGGGACGGTCCTGGAAGCCGGTTCCGATACAACTGCCAGCACTATGCAATCGTTCCTGCTTTTCATGATCAGCCACCCTGCAATTGCTAAAAGGGCCCGAGAGGAGATTGATCGCGTCGTTGGTTCCGATAGGATGCCTACTTTTGAGGATGAGCCCAATTTGCCTTATCTCGTCGCTTGCATTAAGGAGACATTGCGTAGACGCCCTCCTACGATTATGGGTATGTGACACTCTCCTGTAGACGGAGGACTCGACTCTAACACTTTGCTGCAAATCATTTTAGGAATCCCTCACAGCAATGATGAAGATGACGTTTACGAGGGTTACTTCATTCCTAAGGGTTCCACCGTCATTGGCAATGTTTGGGCCATTCATATGGACCCTAAACGTTATCCGTAAGTCTCACCGTTGTCTACTTATTAGGACTGCACCTGATGTAATCGAACTGCCTCAGTAATCCTTTTGCCTTCATGCCTGAGCGCTGGTACGAAGAAGGCAAACCAACACGCTGGGGCAGCGGGCCGGACTGCGACCGTGATCAGTATGTTTGATCAACATGCCTTGATAGTGTGGGTGGTGTTTCTGATCGTGCTCATTCCGTTTAGCTACGTTTTCGGATGGGGTCGTCGTTTCTGTCAGGGGACCTACATTGCTGAAGCTTCTTTATTCATCGTATTGGCTCGTATCATGTGGGGCATCGACTTCGTCCTTCCCAAGGATGAGAAGACCGGGCAGCCCATTATTCCGGACATCAACGATGAGAAGACTTTCTCCGATGGTTTTGTTAGTATTCCATATATCTACAAACTTGGATTCAGGCCAAGGTCGGAGAAGCATAAAAAGATCATCGAGCGGTCGTATGAAGATGCTCAGGCGGAGTGGCAGGTTTTGGGTTTGATGAACGATGAACGGTGAGCTGTAGGTGGAGGGGTGGGGAAGTGGGTGCTGTGGGTTTGATAGGGAAGTGTCGTGGTATCAGCCAATTCAGACGTTCTGGTTGAATTCCTTTTGTCATTTTCAAACCATGTGTATCATACCAGCCACGTTTCATAATTGGTAATTCTGCCGTGACATCATACTGGTATGCGTTCTCGATGCGCTTAAAATATAACTCCAGGTCGTCGACATATGATCAACTTCCCTGATGGAGAGTGGGACAAGATTTAGAAGCAACCTCCGCTACCCCCGAACGCGATTCTGGCCAGAATTTCGGAGCCAGGTTTGCTCTCGGCGTCATGTGGGTCAAGAAATTCTCGAACCCACTACATCGGTAGGGCACAGGGCGCGGGTGGTATTGCGAGCGATGTTTTTAGACCAGTCCGACTACCGGATGAGATATTTTGGAATGGGTCAGAAGTCTGTGAACACGATGCCTCAACACGATTCCGATCGAGGAAGCTCCGCATTTCCGTTGTCCTTGGCTGTACTTTCTTATCTAGAGCATGAATCCTAGTGTATCTAGAAATAGCTTTGAGGTAAACGTTCAAGGTTCAACTTGCTAACCTAGCAGAGCATGAGAAAATGCCAAGGGCCCGTCACGGCGTTGATTTTCTCCGAAGAGTTTCAGCAGTTCCCTTCCTCTTGTATGATCTGAATACATATACTAGTCTCGCCGCCCAAGCCTACTCATAACAGGTAACCCACACTCGCTTAATTATATCCCAACCTCGTTCAGCGAAAGTACTTTAGTGAGAAGCAAGATGTTGACGGCCATAATAGCGATCGCAAAAATGAACCTTTCTCCTGAGCAGGTTGGGCTGTAGGGTCTGATGCAGGATTTGGGGTATTCAACGACGCTAGGTTTGCCTGTGTACTTGAAGAGAAATCTTGCAAGTCAACCACTCTCTCAACTGGCGGATCCCAGAGCATCCATGCAAGGGATGAACCCACATCCGATGTCACTCTTGCCAGGCTATCCCGGAACTCGTTCCATCTTTGCCGAGCTGTCTCAATTTCTTCTTCCGAAGGTAGATTTGATTTAAGGTATTCGATGTCTTACAGCCGTCTGTCCACCTCTCTGAAGTACTCGACAACTTGGAAAAAAAAAGTGTGTCGCATTCATTCACTGCGGAGAGAAGGTCAGTGAATTATGACTTGAGCATTTTCGGTTGTCAAGGTGGTATTTAGCGCAGTGTCCCCGCCGATCGCACATACCAAGCTCCTCCAAACAGTTACATAGTTGCTGTCCACCTTACGCCCTAGCTTTACAAGTTTAGTAGCTGGCTGATAAATTCCATCTTTGTCACCAATTTTCCCCGACCGACAAGTGAACGATTAGCTTTTACTCACCATAAGCTTGGATTAATATCCGTAGGGTCCAAGCATACCTACGCAGACGCCCTTGGAGGCCAATCGGACTAAGGAGAAACCCACCACAGATCGGAGCAGCCCTCTTTAGCTACCCGAGACCAGTCCCAAGTTTGTGTTTGAAAGCCCCGGTATAGAGAAGGAAGGCTCTCTGAGTTCCTCAGTTCCCCACTCTCCCGACGGATCCGCCTCTCCTGGAAGCATTACCCTTGGCAAGGCCTGCGAATGAAGAGAGAAATAGTATACAACAGACGGTTCCAGACCGAGGCCAAACGGCTACCCACAGTAATAAGCTATTCTCCAGGCCACCAGGATTAGTTCCTATGATACGAGTGAGCGTATTGCAGGACTATTGACGACCCCAAGGAATACTATCACTATAAGGCAACAATCTAACGAGGCGGCGAGAATCAACACCATGCAACAAGGGAACATCTATGTAGAAGTACCTCCTCTTTCAGCAGTGTTGACAACGAGCCAATCAACTGGGGCCAGTGGACTATAGAATCCCTCGAGTTGGAGACAACCCCGAAGGTCGTTTTACATTGTTGGCGGCCACTTTGCTCAAGCTGTGCAAAAGCTCTATGGCCTGTGGTTAAGGAGTAATCTCCCAAGATGCGCGCAGCATAGGGTTCAAATTAATACATAGAACGAGTCTCTAGTCGGAATTGTTCCCATCCATGTCTTCATAGGCAAAAGACTTCCACCCAGCCGTCTCAACCCCTAGGACGCCCCAACCCTTTTCGCGACCGCTTGATTGACAACGAAAAGATCCCATAGAAGGAGCTCGGACAGACGTACCTCTCGAGGTATTGTATCCAGAGCGATCGTCGTGGTATAAGAGCGCTATGCCGCCCAAGCTCGGTGGAGAATTCATGCGAGGCCTTCATAATCCCTTTCAACCTATCCAGAGCCTCCAACACTTCAGCTTGAGTTGCCAGCCTCCTCCCCAGGTCTTGAGATGCCCCATCTTGATCCTCTTGTTTTTGCGTACTCTGCGCCTGTTTGCTCCCTCCCCTACTAATATGGCCCATTAACGTAAGGCTCATGCGATTATAACTAAGTTGGGCCGCTTCGCTCGGTGGTGGGACATTGCGTAGTATACTCGAGATTTCGGTAATGAAGGCGAAGGACCCTGTCGAACCATGTTGAATGCAGAAGAACCACTGATTGAACACGACTTGGATCCTTTCCGACTGCTTGAGGAGGGACCGGGCAAGTGCATGAGCATTGGCAGGAGGCTCTTGCAATGAGGTGGACGAAGGATATCTTTTGCTGAGACAAGTTGCGTGAGGGTAGGTATGATAATGATAATTTTGGCGTGCTTTTCAAAAGTCTCAAGCTCATTTGTCAGAGAAGGCTAAAATGAGACGCGACCGTAAACATATCCGAAAGGCCATTTAAGTAATGTGAGCTTACTCCGCTAACCATGGATGCTTCCTGTAAAACATCTTTGATCTGGGAGTTGGGCCGATATAAGTTACTAAATAGATCACCTGAAGCATGTCCAACCTACATTCAACTGGGAGCCTCTATGAATAGTATCAACACGCGTATAGTAGAGCAGTCAGGAGGACGGGTAGTTGATGTATATTAGTAGGACACAGTTCAACGAACTTCGTAACCCCTATCTGGCAGGGTGTCTCGGTCCCAGATAGGACAGTGGCCCCTGGCTCAGAAGAGAGAACAGTCCACATGCTAAGCCAAGGTGCTCTAGCGCACCGATACTGTCTAGACTTTGTATTAACCAGCGAGTTATACGGGCAATGTAAAAAGACATACTACTAGCATTGTAACCCAGGCTCAGCATGGCCTTCCGGCATCAAGCAGTAAATGTCCGGACGATGACTGGCGGCGACAAGGGTCAGATCCAAGGCGAGGGCTGTCTGAGAGCTGCGAATAGGGTATTAAACTATTCAACAGCATACTCATTGTGCGTGCATTGGTACAGAAGATTCAGTTCGGAATGTGACAAATGAATTCTTGAGCACAAATCTATATAACATCACCCCTTTTCTGACTTGAGGCTTCAGCATGAATACGTCTCAAAGAAACCGTGAAACTCACCTTGTGTAATATAACGCTTGGGCCCCGTGGGCTAGGGGGAACTGGCCCTTCCTCAGGTCGTATAAATAGAGCTCTGCATAGGTCAGGGACGCGGAGGTCCAGGAGTCAGAGAGAGGCGATTCGGCAATTGATGACTAGGTTGAAACAGCGCAGAAGGAATGTCGAGATGGTCGCGGACGAGCATACTGGCGGACGTAGAGCACGCTCCATCACCCTGCGGGTCTGAGATAAATGGCCTCAATGGATGTATGCGGGTTGGAGTGGCGTTCAAGTTGTATGGGAGGTCTGAAATTTTGATCTATTCTCGCTCCCAGGCGCATTACACCGTAAGAGGTCGCTGACTTCTAGCTTATGGAAGCATCGAAAAGGCGTGGTGTACATGTCTGGACGTGAGGGTTATAAACATACTTGCTTCCGGCAACGTTTCATATTAGCAAGGCTTGGGTAGGTCGCGGCCCTTCCAGCTTCAAAGGAGAGGTGTGGTCAGGGCGATCCGTTGCGTTGTGCGAGCGGCGGCCTATGGTACTTCAGCCCCTTTCAGACTGTCGAGAGCCTATAGAAAAGGGGGTGGTGAGACCGCAGAAAAGCATTTCGAGTGGCTATCTTGCAGCTTCGATGCTCTAAGAATGTCAGCATATAATTCTGGGATGTTGAGAGGGCCGAAGTACATCCTCCGAGAGGAGGCAAGGCGGTAAGACGCAGGCGGGGTTGAAGTGATCAAGTGCCAAGGGTACACTGGTGGAGAATGGGTGTGGGACGTTACCATCCCGTGTTCCCAGGCTCTGGCAGGCGCTTACCACCTGCGTCTGGATCCGATTCATGAGAACCACCGTATCAACACTGTCTGCCCAGTACCACTGCTCCTTCCGAGATCACCACACAGGAACCTTGAGAAGGGCTCGCAACGCGATGGCTCTAGCTTCCTTGAGAATGATCAGTTACAACAACTTCAACGCTTGGCCAGGTGACTTTAGGCAGCATTTCCCTCCATGACGTTTTCCCCTTAGGTCTCCATCGATTCATCGGTCTATTCACCAGTTCGTTTCTCATTTTCCAATTCTTCAGACACCACCACTGTCACGATCATCTTGAGTCCCATAGATAAACCATCAGGTCACTTTTTGGTAACTAGTATCAGATGTCTTGGAAATGGTCCGCCCATCTGGGGTCTCAGCAAGTAGCAAGGCAAGATATAGATGTTCATGTGAGGTAAGAGATACATACAGTCCTTATTGCTACTGCACACATTAGCTATTGACGCCAATTAATAAGCGGAATGTCATAAACCTAGGTCTTTTCGATGCTAGCACCCAAATTTTTTATCTCTGCTGTCACGGTCTTCAACACGTCCAGAGTCCTTGTCATAATGGTTTCTTTTACGGTGAAAGGGTCCCTTGGAAGGAGTTCAGGCGCCGAGTCAGCCAAACCCCTATCAGATGCATTGTTGCCCAAACGGCGATTATAATGCAAGAGGGCCATGCCAAACTCATTGGAGAAGTGACCAATGGACTTCAGGGCACTCTGTAGCAGTGTCAGGGCATCCGTAACCTCGTCTTGCGTTGCCAATCTCTGTCCGATGATCTCGGATGTCCCGTCCTTGTCTTCTTTCTTTCGTTTCTTCTGTGCTTGCTTGCTCTTACTTGTGCTGAACTGAGTCATCAGAGTAACGCCAATAGAGGAGCAGAGGGACTGGGCCGTCGGACTAAGCTGAAAGACAGTACGCATCATGGTGGTGATCTCGGGGACGAAGGTGAAGGGATCAGTGCTACCGTTCTGAATGTAGAAGGCCCACTGATCGAAGACTTCTTGGATGGTGTCGAGTTGCCTGAAGATGTACCGACTAAGCGTGTTGACACTAGTCGTGAACTGGTCACAGTGATTTTTTTGGAGCAAGGCCTCCGCGGTAACCAGCCGACTGAGAACAGGGACTATGTCCTTGATATGCCTCTCAAAGTCTTCAACTTCGTTTGTCAGAGAAGGCTAGGTAAAGTGCGACGTCAAGAATTGGGAAACCTAAAGCAGAGCACATGCTCACCTCAGTGTTCATCAACGCCTCCTCAAGGATTTCTCGCATCTGACATGTAGATCTGAGCAACAGAACTGCCGAGAGGCAATGACTACGAGTGACGTACCCTGGATTGGAACTGCACTTGGAGGCCCTTGATGATCAACAAATGGTGATTGAGGCACTCGGAATCTACTGGTGACACCGTATTTCCCTGCATCCGTGCAAGAGACTTCCTCGTAACTGCGAGATTTTGTTTCGTCGCCAACCACCAGTCGTTCGAAAGGTCGATACAAGTAATGGCCGTGGCCGCGTTGTTATTGAAATCATTAATCACTTTTTTCTCAGCAAGACATAACTCCTGCTGTTGCTTCACCACTGTTTCACGGGGAATTAACTGGAGCTAGAACCTGGATAACAAGAACGCAACTCACCTGCGAGTTTTTTATCAAGCTTCTCTCCGACTCTGTCAGCAAATACCTTGAGGACAGGCGTGAGACAAGTCGCGAGGACAAGAAGAATGTTGTCCGAAGGGGAAGGAACTTCAGCGGTGGCAAATGCAATCTGCTTGTCGCGTATCCTTCTTTGTTTCTCGTTTTGTTTGTTCAGTCTTTGGTTCAGTTGCATCTTGGCTAGTCGAACAGATGTTGTGCGGAACTGTAACACTTGATGTCAGCCAATGACGAGAGACGGGGAGCTTGTCATATCACCTTGACTAGTCCCTCCCGAATATTCGCGATTTTCGCCTTCCCTTCGTTGCACATAAGCTCGCTTCTTGAAATAACATTCTTTTCAACATCCGAGGCAAATGCACGGACAGCGTCGTTGGTCTTGAGCGTTGTCGGATCAGTCATTGTGAGGCGATTGATATCGTTCAGCGAGGCTTCGCTGTCCTTGACGCATTGTTCCAGGTCTCGGGCCAGCCTAGTAGCCAGGTCTCGAAGTTCCTTCGACAGCTGTAGAGCTTCCGGCATGTCCCTGATTTTCCGTAGAAGGGATTAGCGGCAACAGGCACTGGACGTCCGAGTTTGCCTTACACATGTTGCTCTGCCCACGTGGGCTTGAGGATGGTAAATACTTCGCGCATCTGGTCAGCGAATTCGGAGAGGTACGCTGAATCCGCAGCCGCTATCGCGCTCGACTCTGACTGGATTTGTAACCGGAGGGAGTTCATAATGCCGGCAATATCTAAGCTCATCTGGGATGGGAGGTTGATAGAGTCTGGGATGGGAAGGTTGATAGAGTCTGGGATGGGGAGGTTGATAGAGTAACTTTCTAATCCATGGTTATTCTTATATATGTCGCAAAGACTGTCCATGGGAGGTATCACAAACGAAGCTATGTTACGGGATTGGTTAGGGAATGGTGTTGAGGCCAAACCGGCTCGAGTCGGTTACGGAACCATCTACAATAAGGCTTTCCATATCGTTAGGATAAGGGGAAGTGCAGTAAGGGATCGGGAATCGGGATCTCCATCTGATGCAGTACGTACATTGTTTGCCCTCACCCACGCGTCTGGTTAGCTACCCCCCCCATTCCCACGCCCGGTATCAACCCAACGAGGCAAGCAGTCGCTTCCCGCCTTCGACCACATCCCAGTGTATGGCAAATCCACAGCCTGTTCTATGTCTCTTTCTCAAGGTAAGAACATACTCTCGAGGTCAGGTAGCCTTCTAACCGGTATCGTAGTTGCCCCCCGCGGAACAGACGTATTTCCGCTTTAAAGAGATACCTTGGGTGTTTTTACAGAAGCTCGACCATCTCAGTCTTGCACTGGCTGCAAGTCAAGACGCTCATCCGGATCAAGAAGCCGCGCAACTTCTGCAAACCCTACGCAGGCTTGCAGGAGAGCAATGCGAACAGCTCTTCAGCGTCATCTCCATTGCTGGGGACTTCTCGAAGTGGTTCCTCCGACTGCTGGACTCACTGTCAAAGGCTCCCATGGAAGAGGAAACACAATCCTTGGTGAAGTATGTCTCTAGGCTGGCAGCCGATACCGCCGAAGGAACTGAGGACGCCCATAAAGAGATGACGAAGTTTGGCCGTGATCTTGCAGCTGCTATTAAACAACTTCAGACCGGACCGAACGACGGTGAGCTTGTGCTTGCTTCTCCTTCTCAGAAGGCTGACCCTTCTCCAAGACAACTACAACAGACGAAACATTTTATTCAATACAGAAAACTCCCAGGCCGTCAACGACCTCGTCCAGGCGATTGGTGAATGCAATACCCTACTTGCGGAAACTGCAAAACACTATCGGGAAATGGAACGGCATTTGTCGGATGCAGATTCAGTCAATTCAGCCACTCCAACGCAAGAAGAGATTGCAATGATCCGGCAGCGATGGACTGGGTTCTCGGAAAGTTTGGTGAACTTGCCGTCGGGTCTGGGTACCGTTCAAATCAAGTTGTTTGGCAGTCCTCTAATCGATAGAGTTGAAGACCTGCCGGAAAGCTTGCTAGCAGGGGTACAGTCGACTGTCTCAGATCCACCGCCTGCTGCACAAGGCCCATCAACTACCAACAAAGTGATAGAGCCCATGGCGATTCAGGATGATGCTGAAGCCTCCTCATCTCCTGCTCCAGTCGCTGCCCCTGCATCAGGCGAGTCTCCGAAGTCCTGGCGCTCATTTTTCCGACGTCTCTTCCAACGTCCTTCCTTCCGGCGTCCTTCCTTTCGACGTCCTTCCTTCCGACACCTCTTCTGGCCTTTCCATAAAAAACGTGACGTAGCACGCGAGTAGATATAATGGCTAGGCTTGTCTCACTAATGGAATGATTCAAAACGATACTCTAGATTGGAATCATGAGTCTCAAATACTTATGCCACGCGCCTGAAATTCATCTCGCAAAAGATGCGGCGCTCTCGCCTTCACGATGCAAGGTAGACCTTGGCCATCACATGACGTGTGACTTTGTGTGACTATACGCGTACCTCGTTATTCATTACAGTAATCTAAGTATCAAGCCAATGGTGCTTCGTATGTGTGAGGTTCGTCATGTCCCTACACCGCCACTTCTGGCTGCAGTGTCTTTGTACCAGCTACTCCAGGAGTTTATTACATTGCTTCCTGATCGCAAAAAGAAGTGAAGGAGACATCACTTCTTCCAATTCGATGAAGTACTACCTGGTTCCTCTCCTTGTATCCTTGAGGCGAGCACAGACGAGGGATGAACGCATTTAGGGTATCTCCGACTCGTTGTCTGGACGACAGCAATTGCCTTATTGTTCAAGCAGGAGTCCTGCGTCCTTCTTTGTCTTCTCAGACAAGATGTATGAATATGCTTCCACCAAAATAACCCGGTGGAGTAGTTCACGAACCGGTCGCCGAAGAACAAGGCGTGACGTTAGGGGACGAACGGAACCTGCAGCGTTTGGCAGAGGGGCGAAAAATAGATGACGAGAAGTACGAGATGCACCGACACTTTGGCTCCACTGACACATCTGACCACCTTCATCAGGAAGATCTTACCGCCGTAGACGGCAACAAAGTATCAAAAGCTGAAAATGAGCAGGACACTGGGTTGTCTCAGTACAATTGGCCCAACAAACTTTGTATGTAACGATGTAACATGTTGCTAGGAGTAACACAAGGCGCATAGAGAGCTCATATAGCATGAAGAAAAACCAACATAGAACTGAGGGATGATGTGATTCACTGGCTCATGCTAAGTTACAGCTGGCATTGGCTCCTGTGATGAGCGGGGAGTTACAAACGGTGTAGCAACGCTCGACTCTAAACTGATAGCCCTCCAGCATCATACCCAGACGAATAGACTCCGGGCTTCATACTGCCAGAGCCCAACAGGAGCCACAGCAACGGAAGGTCGGCAGAAGAGCGAGAGTGCCAAATAGCTGCGTGGGAAGCGTTGGGCTTCCTATACCCTCCGGCACCCTCGTTGTTATCCGCTGCATTCGCTTATAACCACACCTTGTATGATACACTCAGGTGCCGCCTCTTCCCCCAATGTCATAGAAGGTCAAGAAGGCATCGTTGTAGAGTAGGGATGTGGGAGGTTACGATGCAGATCTCCCAGGCAGGCACTCGCCGCCTGTCTGGATCGGATTTTCGCTACTACCGCAACTGTCTCTAGCACCTCATCGTACAGGAACGTCGATTAGGGTGAGGACATGTGTTAAGCGAGTCAATGACCTTCATTTCTGCTACAGTGTCCAGAGTCACAACTTCGACGACTGTCCGAGGGGACTTTCAGCAACGATTTCCTCCTTGACATGGTCTGTCGCATCGTTTCCGGTAGTTCAATTCCCTATCGACACTGCCTCTCGCACCACCGATTTCTCGCCGTAAAGAAGACGCTCAGCCTGCAGGCAGCTAGGGATTTCGCGGGATTCACAGATGACCAGCCTCAACACCAATTGTGATCTCGTGATACCTCCACGCTATCTGATTGTCAGGCCCCTCGTTTTTCCCGGACAAGTGACTGTAGGAGCGAGACGGGTGTGCTCTTGGGCCGCTCGCCGAAGTGCCCGAGCTTGAGGCTGACGATGGGTGAGTTATCGCTCTGAGCTAAAAACAGCATCTGAACTGCTTTCAGCCTTCGCTCACTGAGATCAGCACCACCATCCGGGTCTCGCACGGACCTCCCAAGGGGGAGAATAATTGACCTTCTATAACCGCCTACTTTGGTCTATCCAAGCCTCAGGCGACGTAAGCCGACATAGTAGCCGATTTTCAAGGTCATAAGTGAGGGGACGCAGGTACCATGTATCCGTCTTATCCGGTTGATACAACTACTTCACTCTTGTCTGGCAGGTGCACCACGGATACCGCGTCTATCAATCAACACGACGACCTCGCTGTCGCCGAACGAATGCATCACCTAGCTTTCCAACCTGGTCCACGAAAGTGACAATGGTCGCCGTGCCGTGTGTACTGTTGTGAGGGATTTAGGTTTCTTACCTGCACAGGACTTCATGATGGTGAGCCTACCATTTTTCCGCTTCGCACTTTGGAATCTGGCGAGCCACCAAGAATAGCAGATTCATATTGCCCGTTCAATCTCAACGCATATGCCAAGGCGTGTTCGGAGCTCTTTTCTACGCGTGCAAATGCTGACATATTGGTATCATATGACAACCTGCTCCTTTGGCGTTAAGTCCCGCTTGAGGAATCTATGCGGACTAACGCTGATGTGTTCCCTACACCTCGATCCAGAGACAGCAATATCGACAGGACACGCCCCGCTGTACTCCCCTCTCCTCGCGATATTTATCTTCGTTTCGAGGCATACCAACCTTGTCTTCGCCTTCCTCGACCTTGCATCTACGCCCGCAACACTTAACGTTGTATTCTCCGACCACCATATAACCGGTTACCGTCATCCCGATGCTTAAAGGCTTATCTGCCGAGCTTAAGGGAAAAGACGCGAACCCGACCCCATCCACAGCCTCTCCATTGCGAGCTGACGATAGAAGAGATGACCAAATTTCCTACTGGAAAATTCTCATGTCCTAGGTCGATATGTCATCAGACAATTGAATGTGAAGTAGCTACTTCTCGCCTGGATTTCCCTAACAGGGTGTACTGGAGGATCCCTGTAAATATACGCAGTTCTCTCGTTTGTAGTAACAGCATAGTGTACGTTAATAACAATAAGCCGATCAACCCCCATTATCAGCACGAGATAGGCATCAAGCCCATAGGCACCTCGCTTGGTGTAATGGACAGTAATCGGCAGCTGTCTACCCTGAAATTTAACTGGACCACCGCTGACCATAGAACAAGGAGACTGTTATCGAGCACCCCATCAGGGTACCTTGTGCAACGAGAAACGTCCAAGGAGGAGATGCGGCCGATCATTTCATGACGAAGGAATATCTGGTCCCGATATAGTTGCTTCTGTTCTACCAACGGTTACTTGCACACCAACCCATATAAATCGCACTAGTGTATTAGCTGGCACCGCGTTGCACATTGTAGAAATAAAATGAAAATTAAAAAAAGGCGGTTACTTGCATAATCGACTCGTCGTCAGGACGACATGTGGCGGTTAATTTGCATTGAAGTCTTTAGCGAGACGTATGTGCTATATTCGACGGATCAGAGGCGCCATTTACTCCTTTGTAAACGCCTGAGTCGAAACCCCAGCTATACATAGCACTTTATGCGGCGGCCGGTAGTGATGGTACAAGCTGGAATAGTAGAATGGCTCTCCTCATCGCGCATGACTGCAACACTGAAACGCGATGGAGGCTCAGTGCCCAGGATCACAGGAGTCAGATTACTCTTGTACCAATAGCTCTTTCCTATCAAAAAAGAAGTTTCCACTAAATAATTCCGACGTCGTCGAAGAATTCACTGGAGTCTATGTTCTTCATGATCACACGCCGGCCATCCCGTTTCTCTTCTGGCATGCGTTGTGCGTTGACGGAACAAGGGCGTGACAATGATGAACGGATCCTGTTTGACCATGTTCAGCAGGGGTATGGAAGAAGTTGGGGTGGGGTGACGAGAAGCACAAGCTGGCACCGACACTCTGGCTCTATTGACACAATTGACCAGGAAGATGTCATTCCCAAAGACGGTAACAAAGGCATTAGAGTTGACATTGAAGACGCAGAGGACGCCTTTTGACGCTCTACCTGAGGTAGTCCCTATCGCATGATTATGCAGAACCAGTCTCGTCATCCAAATCATTCAGACTATTGTCGAAAGCTCATTTCATGAACTGAGTCGAACTAGAAATGGCATCATCACACATGTATAGTAAAAACAAAGTAGCAGACAGGAGGGTGGGCCATGCCCAAACTCAGAAGTGCCTTCTTGCGCCACGGAGCAGATGTCCATACAATGACTCGTGGTAACAAGAGTCAGGTCCAAGGCAAGGGCTGCCCGAGAGTCGCGAGTGGGGTGCTGAACTCTCCACCGCCGGCATACTCGTTGTCCGTTCGTCGATACAGTAAGTTTGGTTCGAAATGTCGGAAACAAATTCTTGAGCGCGAATCTATATGCTACCACCATGTTTCTGATTTGAGGCTTGAGCATCAACACGTCCCAAAAAAAAAAGCGCAAAAATCACCTCGTACGATGAGGCTCGGGTCCCATGAGCTAGAAGGAACTGGACCTTCTCCTGGGCGTACAACCAGAGCCTCGCATAATTCAAGGGCTCGGAGACCCAGGAGTCAGGAGGTAGCGATCCGACGACTGATCTCTAGCATGGCGGACCAGGTTAAAATAAGCAACGCAGAAGGCACCCGCCGGGATAGACCACGGACAAACGTCCTGGTGGACGTAAAGCACGCTCTGTTATCTAGCAGCCCCTGGGTGAAATGGCTTCAGAGGGTATATGTCGGTCGGAGTGGCGTTCAAAATTGTGTGGGAGGTCTCAACTGTTGATCTACCTCCCCCCCCTCCCCGGCAGAACCCTGTACACCACCAGAGGTCACTGACTTCGAGAGTTCAGCTTATGGAAGCATTGCAAAGGCGTGGGTGGCATACATACCTGGACATGAGAGATGTAAACACACTTGCTCCCAGCGACGGTCTCATATCGGTGAGGCTTGGGTAGGTTGAAGTCCTTCCAGCTTCAAAGGGCATTGGATACATAAGGTGATCCATTGCGCATCGTGCAGCGCAAGTAGGGGCGCGACGGTGCATCGATTCCTCTCAGACTGTCGAGTACGCAAAAAGGTGGGTGGTGAACTAAAGCGGAGCTTATTGAGTGGCTGCTTACGGCCTCAATACTCCAAGAATGTCAGCATATAATGCCGGGGTGTTGAATGAGCCCAAGAGAGCTGCTTCCGGCATTGTCGAAAACTGGGTGCATGTTCTGAAAGGAGGCAAAACGGTGGGATGTAGACGGTGTTGAAGCGACTAAGAGCCAAGAAGGTGTCGTGATGGAGAGAGGGTGTGGGATGTTGCCATCCCGTGCTCCCAGGCTCGGGCAGGCACTCACCACCTGTGTCTGGATCCGATTTATGAGGACCACCGTATCAACACTGTCTGCCCAGTACCACCGTTCCTTCCAAGATCGCCATACAGGAACCTCGAGAAGGGCTCGCGACTCGATGGTAGAATGCACTCAGTTTACAACTTCAACCCCTGGTCAGGGGACTTTGGCCAACAGTCTCCTCCACGGTATTCTCCTCCCGGCTTTTCATCAAACTATCAGCGCTTTTTGCTGGTTCGTTTTCCATTCTTCAACCTCTCATTTTTTCCGAGCACACCTGACATTTCATCCAGAATTTCTTACATCTTGACCACACTGGATTTGCTCTTCCCCCCCTACCAGTTGTACAAAAGTCCGTCGCGTTTTTTCTGGCAATCCTGCGGCCCATCGACGCTGCTCTCCCCACCGCCCGACCCCATCGCTCCAGGAAGACACCGCAGCCTGCAGATTACTAGGGATATGGGGGTGCTCGGTTCCAACACCCTCTATGGTGGCGTAACACCTCAGTTCGTCTAACTGACGAATCCCTCGGCAGGTGGTTGAAGGAGTATGACAAGTGCGCTTCTGGCCGTTTTTTTAGAGGTACCAGGGCAGGAGGATGGCGATGGGTGAGTTTGTTTAGTTTCTCTGAGCTGACAAGAAGATTTGAACTGCTTGTGGCTAGGCCACCAACCTCCGAGTCTTATATCTGAACTTCTCGTGTGCGAGAATGATTGGCCCACCGCATCCGCCTACGGCGGTAAACTCAAACCCCATATATATTGATTCAACAATTTGTAACTTGGTGCTCGGTCGCAGTTCGCGGAACTTCAGACATAATGCCTCAGCCTTGGGGCCGAAAGCGAGATGACGGATCATCCCCAGGTGTCATACATCTTTTCTGGCCGACACAATTGCCTTGCCCCCATGGGACGAGTGCATCAAGTAACCTCCCGGCTTGGCCATCGAAACAGCAATCTGTCGTCGCGTCGAGCGTGGTTCGTTGGCGTACACTTGCATGATTCGAAGGGGAGTTAGGCTTCTTATCTGCATAGGGTATCATAATGGTGAGCCTGCTATTTCTCCGTTTCGTGCTCTTGAACCTGAACAGCCGCCAAGAGTGGCAGACTCATGTAGCTCGTACGATCCAAACATCCATGCCAAGACATGTTCGGAGCTCTTTCTCTACACGTGTCAATCCTGACGCATTGGTATTCCGGGATATCCTGCTCGGGATTTTTGGCACCACTTCTCACTGGAAGGATCTATGAGAGTGATCGCCGACATTCGTGGCATGGCGTGCCGTTTTCACAAAGTCTTCTGCAAGCGACTTTTCCTTCTCTCCGACGTACACCTCAGCCCACACGGTTGAACGCCGTTCGGCTAAGACCTATGGATCGCGTGGTACGCCTGTCGGACGTTTCAAAGCGTTGGGGCACGCTTTTGGGATGCGAAGCAAGGATTCTGCGGCTCGGTACTGCAGTGTCAAGACGACCGACACTGGACACATACTACCTTGATCAATTTGGCGCATCCCAACATTGGCGATCTAGATGCAACCCTGAAGAACAGAATTGCAGGACATGCCTCATGCGAGATGCTTTCCCTACACCTCGATCCAGAGACAACATCATCAACAGGAGACATCCAGCTCTACTCCCTCTTCTTGCGTCGTCCGTCTTCGTTTCGAGGCATACCGGCCTTGTTCTTGCATCCTTCGTCCTTAAACCTACACCCGCAATACCTACCGTTGTATTCCCCAACCGCCACACGACCAGTTATTGTCAGACCGACGCTCGAGGGCTTACTCACTGAACTCTAACCCTCCCAGCCAACCAAGCTCTTATCCCCCTTACCCCCTTTTCTTCCAACATCATCACCTTTGACTCGCAATGGTTGCCGTGCGGTTCCAAGGGCATTCCGATGATCGCCTTGACGGGAGGTCTTCACAAGACTCGGTGGGCGTCGTCGACCGATTCTTTCATCCCCGCCCTTCGAGTCATCTTTTCCAAGTTCCGAAAACGAGAATGCCTGCTCAACGCCCACTTGTAGTGATAGATGCCGCAGCGTTGATGTTGCCTGTCGTGTCTGGCGTTGAGTCTTGGGGTTTTTGTCTCGGTTGGGAGCATGTCTTGTTCGAGGCTGTCACGGATGTGACAGGTATGAGTTGTCACAGTCGCGACAATCTGCTCTCTAACTTACGCTGTTCGCGGTCAGCCACTTCAATCTTGGTTCGTGTTCAAGATACGCGTTTATGTGGGCAAAGACCAGGAGCAGCACCGATTACTGGCTCGATGGATCAAACTCACTAAGCCCCCGGTCGGAATCCTGGCGCAAGGAATTCGGGAGTAGCACCCGGATAGCTTCAATTGACACGCCAGTGTGGCTGTTCGAACAAAAGGCGACATTTGAGGAATATCCTCAGAGCATGGTCGAGGAGGGTGGGAGGGGCAGAGCTAAAGAGTCTGGCTGATAGCCCCAGTAGCTCAAGTTTTGAAGCGGACCAATCCTATTCATTTTACTGGTCTTCACTAAGTTCGGACACCTCGACGATTAGTATACGATCTGCATGTAGATGGCTTGCTACGCCCTTGTTTAGGGCTGCTTTGAGAGGCTTTTATCCGTGGCGAAATGCAGTTACACCCGTGTACAACCGATTCCATTGTCCCAGAATATGGTGTCTGAAACCGTTTTTTGTTGAATTGCCAGCCGAGGCGATTTTGAGCATTACTCGCATGGGTTACAGCTTCCGAAGAATATAAAGAGCGTATCATGAAGAAAAAGAGAAGGTAAGATCCATGTAATTTGTTGATAGCAAGGCATCGGGAAACTAAGAGCCAACCATGTTGTCGAAACTTTGAACTAAGGAAGTAGGCGGAAGGGGGCGGGTGAGTAACGGATCGCCCAAACCGCAAACGAATCTGCCTAGGATCCGAATGAGATGGGATCTTCATCGATCAATCCCTTAATTAGGGTCTTCGTAAACCAAGGACCCCAGCCACTTCCAAGGCCACGCTCAACAAATCCCTCCTGGAAGACTCGTGCATACATTGAGCAACTACATGGTTTCTGCCTCTGCTGGAAATGTGTAACACTATCAATAATTAATGGCTGACTACGAACCGACATTATCATGCCTGACTTGAGGTTTCTCTTCCAGGCCCTGATCTGTCGATCTCCAGATCAATCGGAATATGCGCTGAGTTTAAAATTTCAATTGTCCAATACGTCCTACCCTTTTTGTCATCCCAGTCGAGCGTGCCCGATTTAGGTGTTTACTCTCGGTCGAGCGTTCTCTATCATTCATGCCAGTACAGTTGAAATGTTAATAATGCATATCGTCGGGAGACAGGTCGCACCGATGCAATATGGTGTGTATGCATTAGGAAAACAAAGGTAGATAACAAATAAGTCACGTGTAGTAGTTATCTAATCGGATTTCCCCTTGGTTAAGTTACAAGTATCATCTGCGTTGCATTCCTCAACTCTTCCTGCTTCACCGCTATCCTGACATCGCAGAGGCCTTTCAGAAGAGTTGTTCCAACATCCTCAGGTGCATACTTGAGGCAAGCATGCTCCAGTTGCTGACAGATGGTCAGAGTCTCTGCATAAGTGAAACTGGGGCTATTATCATCGTTATCTTCACCTTCTGAATAGATAGCGAGGGATGAAAGTATCAAGATGAAAAATAAAGCAATGTAAAGTGCTCACAGGCTTGCAAATAAGGTCTACAGTACAGGAAGTAGAGCTATATAAGTGAATTCTTACAATATGAAGTTGATACAATGGCGAAACTCAAACAAATATGAGAATAATACATGGCCCATAATGCATATTGACCCTGAATGGCTATGCATTATGCATTATGCAACGCCTATAGCGCCCCGACATGGGACCAACAAAAGTTCATGCATTATGGACATTATGCATTGTTACCATATGCATTATGAACATTTCAACTGTATTAGACAAGGTCTTTATGCTATGCCCTGTCGTCTCGCGGTGGAGCTTCTTATATGTGATCATGACTGATGTGGAACCTAATGTTTGAGTATGATTGGTTGTGGGGGTGCTGATGGGACACAATAAGGGCATAGCTGAGGGAACAGACACCTTCTCTAGTGCGGAAAGGAGCTTTCCTCCCACCAGGTTGAAAAAGCTTCATGGTTGGGACGACGTTTCCAAGACCAGTGGGATCTGTCCAGCACCCTAAAATCCGTTGATTAAACAGACAATAAAATACCAATCATGAACACGGTGCTCCTACCAACATCGGTAACGGTAACGAGGCAAATAACCCTCGGGAAGATTGACGGGCTTTACTTCGTGATGGGACAAATAATACCGAGGATCGGGTGCGAAGCCGAGTGGGCCCTAGGGAAAGGAGGTAGCAAAATACAAGGACCGACTCGGGCGAAAACGACCATCTCCAGGTGAGTTGAAGATACGAGAAGTGACAAAATCCCATTTCGGAAGGTTCCATTGAGCCATTGGGTTGGGTGTGCATATGCTACAGTCAGGAACCCTGTAACAGCGCGGAACGGATGATTTTGCAGAAGCGGTGCCCTGGTTCGTTGTGACAGCAAGGTATCATCTAGTATCATGAGCCAATAGCAAAAGCCGATCAACTTCCAAGTGTCAGCGTGAACCATTCTTCGAGCCAATAAAGAGGTGGCTTAGTATGGCGAGTGGTAACCGGCGGCCGTCGATGTGCACCTACAACGCGTCACAGTTGGCCGTAACATAAGCCACACGTCAGTACCGAAACTCGCCTCGTGGTACCTTCAAATAGAAGACGTTTAATGCGAAGATCTGGTCTTACCACTCCCCAGCTTAAGAAGATTCGATCTCACTATAATTGCTTCCCTGAGCAGTGCTCATGATTCGTCGTCTGGACGACAACAGTTGGCTCTCATTGAAACTGTAAATAAGAGAAAGGAATTTATGAAAGTGTTTGAGGACATTTATTTGGTGTATAATGACTCGATGCCTTGGTAGATATTAAGGTATTGAGGTTGAAGCTTCAAGGCTGGAGTCATTAATATGTCCTCCTTCACTATCCTTGTGTAGCATTAACGTTACAGTACTTTGCGTTGGTGCGAGTGATCCCTTTCGGACTGGCATGTTAGTTACTCTACCCTATCCGTCGTAGACGTTCTGAATGATGCGGCCAAGCGAGACGGTATCTCAACATTACAAAAGCGAGGTTATTCCAGAACCACATACCATTCTTCTTTCCGAAAAACAATATGTATGGGATCATCTCCACGGGATATACGCCACCATCCCCACACTCCATGTGTAGTCTGCTTCTACGAACGGCATCGCTTCTATAGCACCCAGTGTCTCTCCTACTGTGCACTGAAAGAACAAAGGCATGACACCAGGGAATGAATTCAACCTGGCGGGTGCAGAAAGAACGGAAACAGATGACAGGAAGAATAATGAGGTAGACCGACTCGGTGGTTTTATTGACGCGGTCGACCAACGCCCATCGGAGATCCCACCACCCAGGACGGTAACGAATACATCAAGGTTTCACACTGTGATACATACCACAGCAGCCGAACCTACTGTGGTATGTTATTGTTACCCTCGGAGAAGGTTCTCGGCTCGATTATGAAGTTGGGCCATCCCGTCATACAAATTGCTCAGATCGTTCAGCGGATGTCTAGCTTGTGAGGACTAATTGCAAGTCACCGTAGAAGAGAATTATGAAAAGTCATGTTTGGTCGTATAATAGCATTTTTATGCGTCTGTGATGACTAAGGTAGTAGGGCACAGTACGATTCTATTTGACTCACTTCCCAGCAGGTCGCCAAGTAGCGAAGACAGTATGGATTTTAAACTAGGAAACTTGGTGACTGCCTGCAAACTCTCGACTAGAGATCCAAGGTATAGGTAAAGCCTATACAGCATAAAACGCTAGTACAGCAATTGAAACTCGGAGGTGCAGTGTAATCCGTAGTTGCTGGATGAATTGTACTTAATATTGACACTAGCAGTAGAAGGGTGTACAAAGAATCAATATCAAGCTGTCCCAAAGTGCGTATATCATCTAGTTTCTGCAGTGAGCAGCGAGGCATCCTAGCAATGTAGAAATAGAAGCACTGCACACAGTATTGTAGAGACCGACGATCGGTTGCTCGTGAAAACGGCAATCTCACGTCATTCTCTCACTAATCCTAATCGCGGAATGTACCCTATCGGAGCGCCCGTTGTTGAGCCGCCCATCGCCATGTTTGGGTCCTACTATCTGAGTTCCTAAATCTTATCGTCGCCGTGCCTATGTATATTCATTCCTACATTTCTTCCGTCGTCACCAGTCCCATGATTGTACGCTCAGCTATTGTCTTATGTGTATTGGTATTCAAGTAGTCTCGCCTCGTGAATTTCGCCCGCGTTTCAGCCCATTCCTCCTCTGTCTCACTCTCACTTTCTTCCTCAGTGTTTGATATTGTATTCTATCTGTTTCGCTTCCAAATTTCCTTTAATCTTCATGGTTTACTGTTTTATTACATTTCTCGGCCAGTTTCAGCTTAGGTACCTTCCGTTTCGCCTCATCTGTGCCCTTCCACTTCGAGATCCCCGTCCAGATACGTATTTCTGCTCATATATAAAGAAAAGGTGTCATGTATTAAGGTAGCGAATTGTACCCCTCTTGTTTCGAGCTATTCGCGCCGCCATCACAAACATCTTCCCTCAAGACCTTGAAACCCCTTTTATAATTTCTTTTCATCTGTCCCTGTTGTCTGCTTTCCCTTTGTTCCTTGGCCCTCGAGTGTATCGTGTCAGTTACAAAGCCTAGCGGTTGTTGGATTCGGCTGTGCTCGCTCGTCTTTCACCTCTAATGGAGGAAATCCCTTTTCAACTGGAGCCCACCACGAGGGGGCTTCAAAACCAACTCTTCTGCCCACAATTTCGAGGGACATTGCCCATGAAATCGTGCTCTCACTCTACAACCCCCATAATATCTCTGTTGATACCCTTGCAACTGCCGATGAATTCTTTTCCTTCACTTCTGATCCTGACTCCCAATCTGAATTTTCAATCCACTTTAGCCCTGTAGACTCAGTAGCCAGCACTATGTCTACTCAAACCACACTGAATAACCCACCCACCAGCAGCAATCTTCCAAGTGGACAAACTACAAGTGGAGCAGCAACCAACCCACCAGGTAATCCTCCTGCCTACAATGCACAACACTTCCCACCGGCACTGGGTGCTGCCCCTCCAGCTTTCGTCCCTGCTCAGTTTCCAGCTCAACCACCTGCGCAACCACCTGTGCAACCACCTGTGCAGCCACCTGCACAACTGCCCATGCAACCACCTGCACAACCACCTGTGCAACTGCCTATCCAGCCCCAGCCAATCTATATTCAACCACCACCTCAGCCACGCCACATGCCCTCTTGATATAGCACAGGTGCTCTGAAATTCAATGGCCACCCTTGATCACTTTGCCAATTTTTTGAAGAAATAGAAATCTTGGGCCGAGAATGTGGGCTTGGTCAGCACGAGCAAATCACACACACACTCTGCTATCTTGACGGACCAGACTACAATGTGTGGATCAGTAGGCCCTCTGCAACAGGGGATGACTGGGTCCGTTTCAAGGACGAGATCACAGCCATGTACCCAGGAGCTGAAGACGATGCCTGCTGCAACATCACGGACCTAGAGCTCTTCGTTGAGCACCACGCAGCCAATCCCATGTGAGACTGATTCCAATTTGGCAAATATTATCATAACTTCATCACCTGGGCAGCATGGCTGATGAACCAGAACCTCATTTCCACTCAAGAATGCAACAAATTCTTCATGAATGGTTTCCATATCGATTTTCAGAATCAGCTCTGCATGCAGCTACATTTGCAGGATCCAACTCACCCCCTCAACAAACCATGGGACCTTAACACCATCGAGCAAGCAGCTCATTTCCTACTCAACAGCACGAATACAGGCAACAACTTTGCCTTCCACTCACCTTCCCCCTATGTCCCTTGACCCTTTCCTACTGCCCCAGCTCCAATGATAACCTCGCCACCTTGAGATATCTTTGACATGTCATTGATTGAGCAAATTTTAACTTCAGATACATTCCTCACTTGACTGGCAGGAAAGATCTCCTTACCTTCACAAGGAGGGTCTTACCCAACCCCTAATCATCAGAACCCTCAACTACGACAACCAGCGTGGCCATGTGGCTTCTGCTCAGATCTGCACCATATGTTCAGGCAATGCACCTCACTGGAGGACTATATCTGGCAGGGCTTGTGTGCTCGGGATGCTACAAACCGAATCTGCATGCCAGACAGGACTCTTGTATCAACTCAAACCATGCCTGGGTGAAACATGAAGGAAAGGATTGATAACTGGCATAAAGCACACTCACCTCCAGTTGTACAGGCCCAGGCGAACATCCTGGAAATATCGGTATCTCCACTAGTCGCTCCAAATGTCCCAGTCACATCCTACACTTCCTCCATGCCCTGCATTACATCCCCTACCTCACAGGATGAAGAGGAGCTTGCCAGGCTTGAAGCAGTCACCCTAGCAAACTTGAAACGGCAGGAGGAGATCAGGAAGCACATTGGCAATGGAGGAAGAGTGAAGAACCCACCAGCAAGTCTAAACTGACCATCAAA
>JAEUWS010000300.1:0-50175 GCA_018524945.1 Podaxis sp. C-F-92630
CTGGGGAGTCCCAGTTCTCGTAGGATGGTGTTGACAATGACTTCAGGTGGAGGGCAGGGTAACAGTCGAACTGGTGGTTCCATAACATCATCAGGCAGATCAATGTGAAAGATACTACTGCCCCTTCTGCCACCACTATACCCCCAGACATTACCAGAAATACTGTGAGCTCAACCCAATTCAAGAGACTCCTGGATACCATTACTCCAGAATCCTCACCCATAGAGCTCAACTCACTGCAACCCAACTCACCCAGCAGCTCAAACAGCCCACTAGGGAGCAGAATAGTAGATGAAGAACTCACACTGCCAATGACAGTGGACCCAGACTTCCTCAACCCCATAATCTCCCCATTCCTCCTTCCACCACCCCTATAGGTTGACCTGATGCAAACCATACTCAGACCATTCATACACATCACCAGCAAAACCATGTTATCCTTCATGCAGGCCTCACCACCCTAGATAACATCAGAGGACCTAGAATCCCTGATGACCAGCATAGCAACTCCCCTCACCACCACTCAAGACAGTTGATCAATCTTGCTATCATCCCTAGAGCCATTGCCCCACAAGGTTAAATCACTGTAAATTGAGACAGCAGAGTAGAGCCCTTCAGACCCATTTGGGACAAGGATAACTCTACTCACCCTTCTACAAGGATAAACTGCTAGCTCAGGCACTACCTGGCTAAGAGGTGCAACCTTGTAACAGGGGACCAAAATCCCTATGTAAGCACCCTTCAAACCCAGAGACTCTCAAAGACCAAAATGAAATAAAACAAATTGGGTGTACTTCAGGTATATAAAAGCTGGTCATCAACAGTAGATTTCTACAACTCGAACTGAGCTTCCTGAGATTTCGCCGAGACTCATCTGAACTTGACCAATATGCTTACCAAGCTTGTATGTCCTGGCATGCAACAACCATTCCAACCGTGATCTCATTTTACGTCCTTGCACAGGTCTTCTTCACCAACTTTGTTGCCCTTGCGTTGGCCCAGGATATTGTACCTCCTACCTGCTACAGTGATGGGACAGCCCCTGCAAGTGACTGTATGCAGTTCATTGACGCCTTCTGCACCAGCGTTGGCAATGACGCAGTAAGGCGTTATGGATCAAAGCCATTTTCGCTCCCCATCTAACTAATCCCATAGATGCGTCTCAGTGACAACAGCGGCCGCTGCTACAACTTGCCCAATGGCAATAGGTGTATGTATTTCCATTGTGATCACTGAAATATTTGGACTTCAACTCGATTCAGGTGACTTCATCGCCTTCAATACCTATCAGAACAATGCGGCACCTTCTACTACCAATTATCGCATTGTTCTCCAAGGTGTTGCTAGCCAATGCAGATGTGTACGTCGCGATAGTCATGTATCCCTGGTCCAACGAATATTGCTCAATGTGATTGATAATTCAGGGTGGCTACAGCCAAATCAAAAGTGACGCATACACCTTTACAGTCGATCCGAATGCTGGTCGCTGTGACAGGAATGTTCAGCCCGGATCATAGGCACAAAGAGAACGCAGAACATGCGGGCTACAAATCTGTGGATGCTTGTATCTGCCACAAATGTATCTTGAATCAGACTGAAATTGAGCCTTGCTCACTTGAATGAATCCAAGCACTCTTAGCTTTCCCTCATGTTCAACAAAATCAAATCAACTGGGTAACTCGGAATGGAATAGCTCAGTTGCCGGTGGACGGTGCAGGAATTCCGTAAGAAAACTTATAGACTCTTGTGAAGGTTTTTGTAATATAACTATTGGAAGTCAAAAAAAAAATGGCTCTGTTAACATCGGAGAGCCCGATCCTCATGCAAAAATGACTTGCACTCAGAGTGTAACGAGGGACTCATGGCCATTTCATATATAATATATTCATATCTACACTCTACTATCTCAGAAAAAACGGTGCCAGAAATCAGACATTGGCTGTATCCATTGTCTGCAAGCCACTCGATGATGTAGGTGCGAATTGTAAACGATTACCAATAATCTCAGATCGGCCCTGCAACGATGTGCCTCTGAAAATTGACCGTTGGGCAATCACCCTGTGTAAGCCAGCACGTACGTTAATGAGCATGAAGGCAATGCCAGCCACGGATGAACAGGAGTCAAGAAAAATGTTCAAAACGGAAACCTTGACGAGAGCGAGCACAAAAGTGACGATCTTCCAGGTGCTAAGGTGATGGGTCAGGTTCAGTGTTTGACATCATCAAGGTTTGAGGCATACGTATACAGGGCAGCACTCTCGACGACTATAATTAGGGCACGCTGTAGGGGGAAAAGTTGATTGGAAAACAGTCTCAGGGTGGTTGGAGGACATACGAGGATGGTTGTCCCACTGGTCAATCCTTGGGACTGTTTTTTGACGGAGTATATCTTCCAGGATATCATAGCTTGAAACGGATCGGTTATTAAGGGGCCCATGGGACAGACTAGGCGACATTACCTGTAGAATACATATTGACACTTGGATTGAATCGTTCAGAGCTTGGCAGGACTTGGGGGAGTTTCGGGAACATACCCCGTGGTGAGCGTGAGATCAGCCAAAACCCAACTCTCGAAACGGCCTATAAGGGAAGGACTGCCTGGCTTGGACAATGCAGCACCGATGGCAGAGTAAGTGCCAGTGACTTTTGGTGGTGATGAGACGACGGAAACAGATTAGTCAAGAGGTTAATGCGTACCGACGAGTCCAATCAACGCGACGCATGGAAAGATGATGACGCGTGGATTATGTCCCCAGACGTGCCATAACCGATAAACCTGGTAGCGGCGGGTGGGTAAACATGCAATAGGAGTTGTGAGAGACGCACAAAGGCAACATCAGCCCAGAGGACAGCGAACACAGTAAAGATAGCCTTGAGCATTTGCAACAAGACGAGCTGGCGGCTGTTTGCAGTGGCCAAGAGCAAATCGTTCCGGAGGAATCTTATCCATGTGACTATCCAGTGCTGTATGGCATTCAGATGGATGGAAACGAGGGCAGGACCAGAACCAAGCTTACGGCGGTGGTCAGAATAAAGGCAAGGATGCTTAGCACCAGAATGGGACGGAAAGAAGAAGTATTAGAGGTATGGAGTGAGCGGGAACCAGCCCTATGACGGTAGGATAAGAGGAAAGTGGAAAAGGAAAAGAGCACCAAGAATATGGCGTAGAAAAAGCTTTCAAGAGGGACGCTTGCGAGCCTGGCAGCGGGGGGAGGGGAAAGCAGCATGGAAAGGATTGTGAGGAGGTAGGACGGCGAGGAGGGGGTTTATGAAGGGTTGAGACCATGGTTGAGCCGAGCAAGAGGAACTTGAAGGCGGTGGATGGGTTAATATGAAAAGTGAGGTCGGATGTCCTGAGAGCGGGTGATGTGAGGGCTGATAAGGGAGTGGCTGTGCCGAGTACGGTTTAACGGCGACAGCGATGGACCCAGTCGTCCCTCCGGAAATAACCGCTGAACTCACCCAGATCCTCTCCAATCTCGTCCAGGGGGACAACGAAATCCGACAAAAGTCGGTCTTTTTCAATTCACTTGCCACTTTTCTGACTTTTTCTTTTTTTCCTGCAGTGCTGAACAGGCAGTCAATGAACGGCTTGCCCAGACTCCCGAGCTCTATCTCCTCGCACTCGCACAGTTTGCGATCATCGCCGAGCTCGATGTCATGCGTTCATTCTCGCTTGTCCTCCTTCGCCGTCTCTTGTTCCGCCCATCACCGGCTGCATCCCAGCCTCACCAGACTCGCCTGACGCTCTACGACCATCTTTCTTCAAACACCCTTACTACACTCCAGCGCCTCCTTCTCCATTCCCTATCCCACGAACTCTCCCCAGATGTTCGCAAAAAGGCCGCTGACACTATCACAGACCTCGCAAACCAAGAAATGGCCAGAGGTCGGCCTTGGCATGCCCTCCAGGCCCAGGCCTTCTCCATGGCCCAGTACCAAGCTGTTGATCGTGGTGTTCCTCCCGCCGCCCTCAGAGAGAGTGCATTTCGCGTATTTGCTGGCTGTCCAAACCTTGTCGTCGACTTGCAGACCGATGCTGTGTTGGGCGTCTTCCAGAAGGGATTGCAGGACACGGAGAGCGTAGCCGTGAGTTTCTTCTTTCTTCTACTCTCTTTGTTCTTCATCATCCCAGTAGGTTCGCCATGCAGCTCTTCTCGCCTCTGTTGAATACCTCACAGCAGCCGACTCCCAACAACTCTCCCGCTCTCTCGCGCTCATGTACCCTATGCTTGAAACCATCCACCTTCTCGCCCAAGCCCTCTCCCAACCCTCCACCACCACAAAAACTGTCTATCAGCAACTTACTCAATTCCTCACCACCCTCACCCCGCTGTGTTCGTCCCATCCAACTCTATTTGCCCCTCATCTCCAAGCCATCCTTTCCTTTCTTCCTCAGCTTATCCTCCCCGCCGTTGATTCCGGTCCTACTCCTACCATCAGTCGCCCCTTTCCTTCTAGTGCGTCTCGCCAAGGCGCTTTTGTCTTCCCTCCTCCCGGCGAATCTACCTCCGCCTCGGACGCTACGATTGACGAAGAAGCCGAAGCCCGTTCCACTATGCGTCTCACTGCTCTCGAATTCATGATCAGTCTATCCGAGGCTCGTCCCAATATGGTTCGCAAGGTCGAAAACTGGGTTGGTGTTATGGTTCGCGCTTGCCTTGAGGGTATGAGTGAACTGGATGAGGACGAAGACATCAACGTCTGGCTCAAGGACGATGTAAGTTCTCTTTTCTTTTCTTCTCGTTTCGCTCACTCCATTCCAGCCTTCCGCTCAATCGGGCTCCTCTGATGACTCCCCTCCTTCCCTATACGAACAATCCCTCGACCGCATCGCCTGTGCTCTAGGCGGACGCGCAGTTCTTCCTCCTGCTTTTCAACAGATACCATCAATGCTCGCCAGTTATGATTGGAGAGCTCGCCATGCCGGACTTATCGCCATCGCCTCAATCGCTGAAGGCACCGGAAAAGTCATGGTAAACGAACTCGGAAAAATTGTCGAGTGCGCCCTCACTGTTCCCTTCATTCAACCTTTTTTTCATTCCATAACAGGCTTGTTACCCCTATGTTCCGCGACACTCATCCTCGCGTTCGCCATGCTGCTTGCCAATGCGTGTAAGGTCTTACTTTCTTATCTATCTTTCGCGTCTAACAGATATAGAGGCCAATTGTGTACCGATCTCGAGGTACCTTCTCCCTTCTCCGCTTCTCCTTCCGTGTCTTATCCGTTGCCAGGAGGTCATGCAGGAGCAGTATCACCAACAGCTGTTCTCTGTCCTAATACCTACTCTTGAGGATCCAGAACCACGGTAAGCAATCTTTCTAGCCAGTTGACAGTGCCTAATCCTCGCAGAGTTCATTCACACGCCGCCGCTGCTCTCATCAACTTTTGTGAAGGTGTTGAGCATGATACCCTCATACCATACCTAGACCCAATCGTCGAACGACTTCTTCGGCTTTTGAACCCGGACGGTGACGAATCTCAGGTGCATAGTTATGTTCGAGAACAGGCGATTACAACCCTCGCCATGGTTGCCGATGCCAGCGAATCAACATTTGCGAAGCACTACCCCACGATTATGCCCCTCCTGTTGAATGTTTTGCGGAACGCCGAGAAGCCCCAGCATCAGCGTTTGCGCATCAAAGCCATGGAATGTGCTGGTCTCGTCGGTACGTCCCTAGATTATAAATACCCCCCTTGACGCTCATTCTTTTGTAGCCATTGCTGTCGGTCGTGATGTGTTCCGGCCAGACTCTGCTACGCTTATAGAACTTCTTTTACGCATACAAAGTATATCATCTTGTTTTCTCAATGTCAGCGCGTTCTCATTCTTCTTTAGAGAGCCCCCTGGATCCCACCGATACTCAACTCACGTACTATCTTATCTCAACTTGGGCGAAAATCGGTCAAGCGCTGGGATCAGAGTTTGAGCCATATCTCCCCCTCGTCATGCCCAACATACTCACAACCGCGAGTGCCAAGACCGACATCTCAGTATACGGTACGTGGACCCGTAATTCATAAACAAAAAGTACTCACCCTGGTTTCAGAAGACGATGATGACGACGCTAACGGTGAACGAGAAGGCTGGGAGACAGTGACAGTCGACGGCCGGACGATGGGTATCAAAACGTCGGCGCTTGAAGAGAAATGCCAGGCGTTCGAAACCCTTCTCATCTACTGCTCGACCCTAGGAGGAAAATACGCCCCGTACCTATCGCAGACACTAGAAATATGTATACCATGCCTCAAATTTGACTTCCACGAAGGCGTTCGGGAAGCCAGTGCCATGTATGTTTTCCACACCTTCATTTGATCGCACCTAATTTTTTTTATTTTCAGGCTTGTTCCTCGGCTCCTGGATTCGGGGAAGATCAGCAATACCCTCACGGCTCAAATGGTCACCGCTACCTTCAATCAGCTCATATCATGCATTCGTTCTGAGCCGGACTCGTCCTTCCTCGCCTCGCTCTACAAATGTTTTACCGAATCTCTACAAGTGATCGGCGGTCCTTCTAACCTTCCGCAGGAGTACCATGTTGGCATTGTTGATGCTACGAAACACCAGCTTCAAATTCTTGCTGACAAACGCAAATCTCGCGCGAGCAGACTTGCTGGGGATCCTGATGTGGATAAGGAGGATATTGCGTTGTATGAGCAGTTTGAAGAGTTTGCGCTGCAGGAGATGGATAAGCTGCTGCAAGACTTGGATAGGAATCATTCGTTGAGGATTGCGGTGTCGAGTGTTAGGGATTTGGGTGTTAATGAGTGGGATGCGGATGAGGCTGAGGAACTTGCTTGAGTATTGTTATGTATAGAGTAGAGTTTGTGAGAATGTAATCGATAATCATGTATGCATCGGCTTAGTTACCATGTAAAAATCTTAGCTGGTTGCGCAGTTTTTGGTTGAGATGTGGACACGTTTTGAGATTCGTTGTATCAATCCGCTTTCATGGAACGAACTAGCAGTTCGATACAAGACAAATATGAATCACATTCAATTTCCACTGAAGCGTCATGTGTTTCACGGAAGCCAGAGCGTGTATAAAAGCTTCGTGGATGTTCCTATTCAACAGAGACGGGGAGCATCCTTGCCTCATGTTCAGAACAGCGGCTGGACTTTTCAAGGTATGGTAATGCACGCGACGCCAGTACACGGATCCATATCTAAGGTGACATTAGTACAACATTGTCCCACCACGGCAGTCCCCGGAAAAGTACCTCGAAACGCCAAACACGTTTATTACACGCTATACAGTGCCAATAACCACCTTTTGGTTCGTCCCAACGACTATGCTTCGACAATTATTTCACGATGTCACTATCATCCTTGCTGGGACCTTGGCTCTTTCCACCATACAGAGACTCGCGTGCAGTTACGATTGGACACCTCTTTGGGTTTATCAGACGGCCAATTGGGCTGGGGCATGCCCTGCGAGACCAGTAGCAACAATACCCTCCCTTCTCATCAGTCCGGAGTTGAAGAGTGTCGTTGCACCTGTCTCTCGTCGGATGCCAGACACGACGGCCATGTCTAACAATCGCCTCGGTATGAGATGTAGCTATAGGCAGCGTGGTATCTGTTGACGGCGTCAATAGAACTCGGAAAAATCGTCGCAGCGTTAGCATCCGTAGATACACCGCAAAGCCAACTAGCAGTCGAGGCTGTCAAGAGGTATGACGATCAATCAGGGAAGACAATCTTAGGGATAGGGAAGCTCAATGCCGCTTCTGAGGTAAGGGAGCAGCCTGTTTCGCGTTTCCCGCATTGCTACATAACGCACACATATCACATAGTTGACTGCGGATACTGCGGTTTACATCCTGGAGGGTCTTATCGGGGCCCTCAATCGCGCTTCATTGAAACACAAATCTTCTGATGCCGTCAAGCAAATTATCTCGCTCCAACAAGACCAGATCGATGCCTGGATTCAAGGTCTACAGGACCAGCTCCGTCGACTCCATGAGCTGAGTGTATCAGTTCAGGTAGACCTCGCTGCTTGCGAAAATAATCTTCAGCAGATCTACGATACGGCTGGAGCGGCAAAGGGAGAGAGAGAAAGAGCAGATGATGATCTCGACCTGAATGCTCGCGGTCTCGTTGCAAGGCTGTTCTTTAGAGATGATAGGCCAGTGTTACGTGCCCCGGTGTTGCAAGCGATTAAAGATTTCGAGGCGTTAATTTTGGCCACGAAGCAGGCGCAAGGAGTGGTCACACAATTATCAGACCAATTGCACGCAATTATCGGAGGGATTGAAGCAGCCTATCGGTACCATGATAAGATGTTGGTGGTGGAGATGACTATGGAGGAGAAGGTCGATATGACGTTGGAGAGTTTGAGGAAGTTGAAAAAGGACATTGAGAGGGCCAAAATGGAACACTGAACGTTTTGGGCATCCATGGGAACGCATATATATCTCCTGTCGGCAATGCCGTTGTGTATGGATGCCTGTACTCAGTACCGCTTTTCGTAGCTTAACATGGCTACATCCTATTTGCAGTGGAACACGCGAAGTCTATGCTGCGAAGAATCCTAATCAAATCTCAGCCCAAGACAACTTGAGCAATTTTTCACTTTTTCTTGGAGAGGTGATGGTGCTTGATGAAATTGGCCACCGGTCAGTGTAAACCCCCATCGCTCTTGGAGGTGGCTTTGCATACAGCAACGCTCCTCTCGAGGGTGAACATATCAAACAGCTCAATATAGTCACATACCCCTGTAGGGAGAACCTACAAACGCGAGACCACATCACCCATTCATGTCCCACCTATGAAAGACACCGCCAGATCCTCCGCGACGTCTCGGGGTCCCTATACCTCCCAGACATACTGGGAACAAAAGAGGGAATCGCCGCACTTGCCGAATTTCTGGAAAAATAGGGCGCCTTCACGAAATCAGGTGTAGGCCCACCCAAACGAGCAAACTCCACCCTCAACAACACCCCACTCAACACCGGCCAGGGAGAGGATCCCAACGAGGACCAGGGATAGACATTAACCCATCGTTGCCTGCCGCCCTTTCCAACCCCACTTCTCTCCATTTCACTTCACCCTTTCGTGCCTTTGTTCCTTCTCTCCCTATTTCACACCCATGCTTTATCATAATTTATCCTTATAGTTATACTTAGTATGTTTATGGTCATATCTCTGCCGTAGCGCTCGATACCGCCCTACCTCACTTCCATACACTTTCCTGCACGAATAACCCCTCTACCAGACTCCTACACACATTTCCTCTGAACCCTCCTCTATCATAAGTAGATACCACCCTGCTGAGGGGCGTAGATAATCTGTTAGTTCAGTACACGCTCACCGCGTCTCAGCAGTAGGTATGCTTGTAGCGGTATAAATTGAGAGCTCAACAACAACGACGATATAGTCACATGTTCAACTTTACGAACACTTCACACGAGGAAGCGCCGCCTTATGACGGGCGTGGTTGGCATTACAGGCGCTCTGAACAGCTTTGCCTCCCACCACTTTCATGGGAAACCAAGCTTCCAGCAGCGCTGGTCCAGCACCAGCTTCCACCCGCTACCAATCCAGCACAATTCCGGACTCATTCTTCACTACTGAACCATCTACCGAAAGGCCACCACCACCTTATGCTAGGCACTCGTCCGTTAACTACACCCATAGTGCGTACCTATTAATGCCATTGTCTGACAATTTATCAATTTCACTTCAGCTTCGGACAACACGAAAATCGTGTTCAGAAGCTCTGACGAGGAGTACTTCTCACTTAATCGGAAAGACGTTGAAGCACATACGGGCGCCCTGATACCAGAGGGCTGGAGCACCAATAGCACGGTCGACTTACCAGAGACGTCGACCGTCCTGACGGTGCTCTTCCAGTTCGTTGGTGCTCGTAAACACCCCAAGCTATTGAACGAGAAGTTTGAATCCTTGGCAGAGATCGCCAAGGTGGCAGAGAAGTACAAGATATTCAGTGCGATGAACACCTGTTCTGAGAGAATGAGGTGAGCGTGTGAATCAGGCTTGATATCTCTGTTATTTCTAACAGAGGGCCCAGGTCGTTTGGTGATCGCCACCCTAAATTGGTTCTGCTCTATGCTGCTCACAATGACTATCCCCATATTTTCGACGAATGTGCGCCGCGAGTCATCACAAGCGAGAACCTCGAAGACTTTACGCCCCTTCTCCCAGAGGAGCTTCGTCTTCCTTGGGTACGTATCTACTTCCCTAATCAAGGGACTGTCTTTCATGCTCGCTCTAGTTACGATACCATGCCAAGTGGTCAAAGGCCCTTACAGAGATCACCTGTTATTCTTCCATCCCCTTGAGTGCATGGACATCGTCTAACTGCTGGCGTTATTGTGGACAACCGATCTTTCAAGGTCTGGCAACCGGCGTCCATTCCCTCAACGATCCCTCTTGGGTCTTCGTGGATCGAGTTAAAGGACATACCGACGACTGCAAGAACTGTGAACAATTGTGTAAAAGTTGGAAAGATCATGCGTCAACAGTGATTGAAAATGTTGGAGTCTTCAGCGAGACATGTATGTCTGAGCCTCCTGTAAAAGTAAAGTAGCGTCTAGGCAGCGGGATTTGCACTCCGGAAACTGAAGATGAAATGTTCCTTACTTATGTCATGTACCTATACCGAGTCAATCCGTAAGCGAAGTCATCCAACTTCATGGCTAATGCTTGGTTGGTGGTGCCAAGCCGAATCCGATACTTGACACAAAAGAAGATGGGCGCTGAGTAACGTTCACATGACCTTGAATTGATAGCTGTGCCGACACATGGTAGATGCACTGAAGAGCGTCGTTTCTTACTGATCACGCGTTCATGGGGAACCAGACTTCCAGTACCGCTGGCCAGGCACCAGCCACAACTCAACACCAACCTAGTACCATCTCTGACTCATTCTTCTGTATCGAACCAACTACCGAAACGCCTCTACCATCCGTCGGAAACCCGTCCGCCAAATATGCCGATAGTGCGTACTTCCCGAAATGGACCTCTTTCCAGGACACCGACGGCACCCTCAGACTGCCCAAAGATCGTGTTCAGGAGCTCTGATCGAAAATATTACTCGTTGAGCCGTAAAGACGTTGAAGCCCATACCGGCGCTTTAATACCAGGAAACTGGAGTCCTCACAGCGTGACCGACTTGCCAGAGACATCGACCGTCCTGACGACTCTCTTCCAGTTTATTGGTCCACGCAAATTTCCAACACTATTCGGCCAGGACTTTCAACTCGTGGCGGCATTGGCAAAGGCAGCAGAGAAGTACAAGGTCTTCAGTGCAAGGAACATATGTTCCGAACGAATGAGGTGAGCTTGTAGATCTGCTTCTCATGCGACAATCGTCTGTAAATGAACCTGGTCCAGGACATTTGGTGTCCACCAACCGAAATTAGTCCTACTTTATGCAGCCCACAACGACTATCCGCATATCTTCGATGAATGTGCTCCGCGGGTCATTACAAGTGAAAACCTCGAGTATCTCACGCCTCTCCTCCCTGCCAACCTTCGTCTGCCTTGGGTGCGAGATAGCCTTTTATGTTCCTATGGATTCTTACATTTGCTGCAGCTGCGATATCATGCAAAATGGTCGAGAGCCCTCACCGAGATCATATGTTATCCCTCCATCCCACCAGATGCATGGGCGTCTTCAGTATGCTGGTTGTTTTGTGGACAGTTGATCGTCCGGTGTCTAGCGGTCGGTGTTCATGCTCTCAAAGACCTGTCGTGGGTATTTGAGAACGGATTCGTTAAGTTTCACATTCGCATCTGTAAAAAATGCAAAGAGCTATGCACGTGTTGGAAAGCGTACGGAGAAAGCATTACTGGGAATATCGGACCATTTTCTGAGACGTGTATGAGTCCTGTTACTTAGGTAGACTGTTTTTTTGATACTTCTTGAAGTGCTTTCTTATCGTCCCTTTTAATGTTGCAAAATCGACCATTTGTCACACTTATCCGCTCTGTAAGAACCAATGAAGACCACACCATAGAACCTACTACCTGTACTGGGGACACTCCTAGGATAATTTGTAGGAATGTGAACGACGTGTCGTCATGACGAGCTAGCACCTCGATTAAAACATCCTCCCCTTTCGAGATGAGTTTCGTTTCCCTTCCGTAAGTGACCATGACTGCCATCATTCCATGACCCCGGCCTACAGAATTTGCCGCACCCGCGTACCGCGGAGTACCGCTGACACCCGCGTGGGCAAGGACGCAGTACCGCTAGGTGCCGCAAACTGCCGCAGGGTCCCGCCAAAGTTGATCCCGCGGTACCGCCAACAAATTGCCGCTAGATGCCGCTGTTTGCAATAACATACCCTGCTTGATGATGTTGCAACCAGTTATCTACCGCATTTGGTAGCGTGGTTTCCACATATAACATAGGGTCCGTGGTATGCGTGGGGTCTGATAGAAGGCCTGAGTTAGATAATTGGCAAACCCTGAGTAGTACTCTCAGATAGTGTGGTAAGTCAACCTAATGTTATCATGAGGCATCGAGTGTATTGAACACGACCTACATGAATAAAAGAATAATTAATTAGATAAATTGCGATAACTTCTACGATAACTTCTACGAAGCCTCGGTTTTAGCGTCAGATTATGTGCTTCTCATTGGTCATATTCGGGATCCTCTCCTCTAAAAGTGACGAGTGGTATGACCTCAATGGATGGCATTCTCTATCCGGCTGGCCCTTTGCCAGGCTTGGTGTTAGCATTGGACCTCTGCGAAATCAATTAGATTAGGCAGCGATCTGTTTGATGCAAAGTGGAGGTGCTCACCCTATATCAAGTGGAACTGCTGGACGGTGAAACAAATCAGACTGAACGTCAGAAACAGTTGCCACATGAGTTCGAGTTAAGTCGACGCACCTGTGTCAAGTACAGTAAGTCCTGTACTTGGGTACCTGCTACCACTTGATATCGCTTGGTACCGCATCCAGTACCGCTTGCCACTGCGCCATACTGCATCCAGTACCACTCATTACCGCATCCAGTACCGCTCATTACCACATCCAGTACCGCTCACTACCGCACCTGGTACCACTCGTTACCGCATCCAGTACCGCTCACTACTGCATGTAGTACCGCCCACTACCGCATCCAGTACTGCTGGGTACCGCTGTCCTACCGCATGTA
Organism: Podaxis sp. C-F-92630; assembly: GCA_018524945.1. Taxonomy (NCBI): domain Eukaryota; kingdom Fungi; phylum Basidiomycota; class Agaricomycetes; order Agaricales; family Agaricaceae; genus Podaxis; species Podaxis sp. C-F-92630. Next base: position 13,137 of record JAEUWS010000300.1, read on the forward strand.
GTGCCGCTCATCACTGCCACCTATCATTAAGTCAGCAGGTAATGCCTGATGAGTACACTGGTCCAGGGTCTTCACTGCATACCATTCTAAGTCTTGATACAACTCAGTCTTCACAGCAGTCTCAAGAATAACATTGAAATTTCGTGGCATAGAACTAACAAAAAAAGTCCAAAAATTGATCACAAATGTCCGACATGTTCCCCTAGAAAGTCCCTTGACCACTTTTCCAACTGCTTAATCGCCCGTCTACTGTTGGCAAATCCATGCAACTTGTCTCGCCATTTCGTCACATTCACCGGCTCCCACAAATTATTGTTGACGTTTTCATTTAGTATAGAACTGTTCTGTTTGACCCACATGAGCTCGTTATGGCCTGTCCAGCGTCTGAAATCCTCTCCACTTCCTTCGAATGACCACGCGAGAGGATACCATGACAATCTCACGACTTGCAGTCCAACCCCTACATGAAGTATGTCAACAGGGTAAAAACTTACAAGTCTATACTCACCTGAAAATGTCTGATAAACTCCAGAAAGTATCTCCATCTCCTCGTCAGTCAGGTTGTCATCCACATAAACCACACCATCACTGTCTTTTGCCGTGAACATATGGTCCGGGCAGTCGTGGATACCCCAAGGCCCTCGAGCTGCTTCGGACAGGCTCAGGTGGTCCACCGCGATCCGCCAGACATAGCCACCTCAGAGTAACGCAGCATGAGATTGTCACAGAGATAGAATAGACTGGCATTGCTTCTGGTAGAACTCATGATCCCTTTTGTTGAAGACGTGCCCCGAAAGTCTCATAGGGACGAGTGACACAGCTGGCTTTTCCTCCGGCGCTGGGGGAAGAGAGTCATGGTGTTAGAGGGTCCGGAAAGCCACTCCCTTCTGCACCAGTTCCAATACAATATCCTCCTCCGTCATCCTTTCATCCAGACGGCAAATGTACAAAGCTGTCGAGGGAGAAGCCACGGCAATTTTCCAGGGCACTGTGCTTGAAGGGCCGAAGTCAAACATATACAGGAGCCTCTCCCCACTCCTGACACCCCTGATAGCATTCACCCGTTTAGTGAAATGCAAAGTTTGTCGGTTGTCGGGAGAGACATCCCACAGCTCCAGGTCCAGTGTTCTCTCTTCCCTTGCCGTGAAACACCTCAGGAATACAAGGCATAGTTTCCCCAGAGGGGTATCAAAGAAAGGATTTGACATCTTGATGCCACAAATGCCCAGAACTGCCAGGAGGGACTTCTTATCGGACTCAGACGTGAACTCGTTAGAAGATGATGGCATGGGGACCAGTGCCACGAATCCGAAGTGCTTAGAAAGGATGTCCAACACTTTGTTTCCTGCCTGCTCACCATCGCTGTCCTGGCAGATTTCAGGGAATTTGAGGGGACAGCGGAGCTTGCTGAGCTGAGGCCGCTCAGAGACAGACTGTGATATGCTTGCAGTGGTTAGCTCAGTCTCCATTTGAGGCGCCACATTGTTTTGGTCACCACTGCTCTCCATTTGAGGCGCCGCATCGTTTTGGTCACCACTGCTCTCCATTTGAGGCGCCACATCGTTTTGGTCACCACTGCTCTCCATTTGAGGTGCTGCATCGTTTTGGTCACCACTGCTCTCCATTCAAGGCACCGCATTGGCTTGTTCGCCATTGCTATCCACAGCATCTTCATCCGGCGTGTCCTCCCGGTCTTTGCCCCACTCGCGACAGCAGTCCCATTCATTGAAGATTGAATCGTACCGCTTTTGAGACGGGCTGAATTCCATCAACGTCTCCTCCCGTTCATCTTTCCACACACGCTCCCATACAAATTTGGTGGGGTCATTAAAGTCCCAGTCCCAGACAAATACCGGTGCAGATACAGTTGGCGGGTTCTTTTTACGGCTTTCCCTTCTTTGCCGTTCAACGAGGGTCTCTCGCTTGATCCTGCGTTCGTGAGCTTGCTTGTGCTTCTCAAAGAATGGCTCCCAAAAAGCGCGGCCCAATCTGAATGGGACCATTGTGTCCGTATGAACCATCACGGGCTCGTCAGAGTTGCTCACCTGAGGACTTGCAGTACTAGGCAACCGCTGATCTTGCTGAGGACTCAAAGGTGTCAGAGGTATGGGAAGTTCCGCATTATTCAGGTCGGGACTGTACGCAGGCCAGTCAAACGCAGTACTGTCTACAACTTGAACTTCTTGCGAAGACGGAGAGGGCGAGATCCACGTGGTCGCATTTTGCAGGTGTTCTGGCGACGGAGGTATTAAGTTGAAGTCCCTGTGTTGTGAGCCTGCTCTCTCTCTTGCACCCCACTGGTACCAAACGGGTACTGTCTGGTTGACGAACCACTGCACGGGAGATTGATCAGGAGCATCATTGGGATTCCGAAGCCAGAGGCCCACCCGTCTGATTCTCCAGAAGTTTTGGAGCAGAGGTGCAGTCCGAATGCTATCCAGAGCAGCCTGGTCCCTCTTGACCTTAATGACCTGCACAAACCACCAGGGCAGAGTCAGCCCTTCGACAAATTTGATGCCCTCTGGTGTCTTTCTTGTCATCCAGTACAGCAACCCAATCCAGATTGCAAACCAATCTCTGCCAGCCTCTATGTGGTGTAAGGCCGCTTCCATAGTTGGGTGGACCTCGTTGTATTTCCAGGTGTGAGGAAAGAAAGGACACATATAGACCAGCCCATTCTCCTTTCCCAAGACTTCAGCAACATCCCATATTAACTTATCCACTGCAAGCCATTGGGACACCAAGCTGCCTTGCATCTGAAAGCCGCCTTGCTGAAGACGAGGAACACACAACGGGATGTTGCTGAGGGCCTCGAACCAAACACCACTGTATGGGACAGGTTGGCACAGAACAAAACCTAACCATTCCGTCTCCTTCCTCCATAACCGTGGCTCCTGGAAGTCCTTAGCCATCAAAATGCAGCGAGTGAATGTTACTGGACCATCTTCCATAGGAGGCATGTTGATCTTCCTGTCAGAATTGGGCGAGAAGTAAATATCTCCATTAACTATCCATGCACGACCTTCCATTGTATATGCGAAGACACAAGTTACAAAAGTCTTAGGTGAAGTGATAGTCCTGGTGATGCCCAGCAACTACAAAAGATAACTTCTCTGGGGATGCCCAGTAGAAATGGGTGAAAAAGGGTGGTGATACGTCAGGTTGTGTGAAGGGGTGTTGGTGAGTAAGCAGTTGCTATCAAATAAATCAGTCTTTTGTCTTGATTTCTCGCAAATAAAAACTTACATTGCTTCGTATTCTTCGACGGCATGCTCAATTATTTGATATATCACAGCTGGAGAGTCAGGAATCGTTGTGTCTCCCGGGTGAGAGACAGAAATAGATGGGCATTAATGACAGGTGAGAGACAGAAATAGTTGGGCGTTAATGACTCATGTTGATCCAGTTGTTTGGTCCTGTGTAGTTCTGACGTGGTGAGTTCCCACCATGCTTCAACCTTATCCTCCATTGCAGTCTCCTTTCACCACCCCCTGTACTTTCATGGCGAGCCACTCTTGGGTTACTACTGCATTTCTCGCTACCCAAGGTGAGTCTCAGGATTCATCACCGCCAGACGCCTTTCGTATAGGTAACTCGTCGTTGGGTATCACCAAGACGACTCATAAGACTGTGGCTACTGGGCATCACCAGAACCTCAACCCTTCTCTACATTTCTCTCGCCATCAAGACTCAAGACTTCAATTTCCAAGCTCTCCTGTATGGGCTTCTGATCACTCAGTATCTCCAGGACTGCATCACCTTTCCTTATCATGGACAATCAACCATGATTGCGACATCTAATTGCGACGCCCTGCCAGACCCTCCTCGAACTGTACATATCATGGAACTCGACCCCGACTATGTATTACCCCATATATCACTTCGGTCCTTGGAGCCTAAATGCGGCAATCGTCGCCAGGGCGGGTCTGGCCTCTCGATGTCAATCGACAGCCTGATGCACATATGCCAGTTAGAGATGGTATGTCATCATGCACTCTTTGACTGCATTACGATGCAATTCTCATTTAACGATCCAAAACCAGTGCTTACTTCCAGTACGATGATCTGAGCTCTCGATATCGACCCTGGCCCAATCAATCTCAACCCTTGATGGCTAATTTATTCCGCATTTATCGCTCAGTACTTTGACAATACTTTGAAGAGTTCTCGCTGCAGCATTACTCATGGGCCTTCGCCTTCCCTTTTCCTCTCCCCCTCCCGCACCCTCTGCCCTTACCTCTTCTCCCGTGTGCCTTTGTACCCATGATAAGTGATCCCTTTGCCTCTTCCACCCGCCCCTCCTGATGCAAACCCCTATCAATCCTTTGGTCACATGTTATGATACTTTAACTCACCGCCTCTCTCACCGCCTCTGCATGTTCCGCTTCAATATTATTAACCTTACTGCCCTTTCCTTGTCTGCGATGTATGTCGTGCTATATGATGTACTCCGTCACCATTTATTACAGTTTCCAGTGGTCTTAGAACGCACCTTGTTCTCCTTCTCCGAGTGTGATTCCCAACCTGGTGGAATTTCAGTGTATGGATCCCACATGGCTTGGTGGCCCTCTGAATCCAGACCCCACTGGTAATTCCCAGCCTCCCCAGCATGCCATGATCTATCAAACATCAAATGCTCCAGGTAGTGAATGCATTCCTTGTCAATGTCCTTCCCCACCTGAGGTCTCGAATACATCAGTGAAAGCCATGCTGCAGATAAACGCATTTCCCCAGATGCATGGCTGACTGCCTGGCATTGTGCGACTAATATATTTGCAGCATGCCAAACAGCCACTTTTGCAACCCATATCGGGCACAACATTGGATCAGATTGACAGATCTCCCGCTCTACCCAGTTCGTGATCTGACCAACATCTTCTATCGTCAACGTTCCGAAACGGGGGGCTTCTCGGGATTTCTTTGCAGGGAACTTTGCGGCATCGGGGATGCTTTTTGGGTCAAACACGAAACTCTTCAAAATGTCGCGATGAGGTCTTAAACTCTCATCGATCTCCTTGGTATATGGTATCAGCATGGGATTCTCGAGGGTGGCAGTCAGGGTGTATTCCTCCGCATTGCATGATAAAACCCATTTGCCAAGCTAAACGGTGGTGTCAGAATGCAATCAGGGATGACAAACATGCTTACTCGTATACGTCTTCGTTCCACGGCCTGCTTCCACAACGATGTGACCAGATGCCCTTCTTCAATCACCATCACTGTCCCTGGAAGGTTTGGGTCATTGGGGATCTCACAACCTCTCCACCATTTGACTCTCCATCTGGATTCCTGTTTCAAGTGCTCCACCAATTGAACTGGGTACCAGAAGTTGCCTACGTGGGCCAATGCGCCTTGACCTGCTCTGAGAACGGTAAGTAGTAACCCAACTCTGCTGGCACGAATAACTCACCTAAGCCCGGCTACTCCAGGTGGCAATTGCTTGACCTCATATTTCCTCACTCTACGATAATCGTCAGTGATGATCTCTTGCTTATCGAGAGGAACCTACATCAGTGCGATTCTAGCACTCTCAGTAGAAGGTGCTATGGCACACTCATGGCAACTAAATTGTTGCTTTGCAGCCGCATTGTGTGTTGCTGGGGATTGTTGACATGCAATGTGACAGTGCCGTAGACACCTAAGGCACTGAACCAATTGCCCATGCTGAACGGAATGAACCTCGTTATAATCACCAGCCATGCCACAACAACATCGAATATGGATTCCGTATGACTGAGTTTCGTGTTCTGTGTCAGTGCTCCAGGCACACGGTGAGGGGATCAGTGAAGCAGCGACTTCTTGCTCTATTTCAATTTCCGTTTGAGCATCCTCCATAGGCAATACAGGCAATGAATGGCGATCTTCCACATCCTCTTCGGCCGTCTGGGCATCTGCCGGAGGTGATACAGGTGTGGAATGGTGTTCTCCATCATTCATGTCTTCTTCAGTGTCCTCCGATTCTGCTGCAGACCGTTCGATCAGGAAGCCCAGCTCATCTGGCAGTTTTGGATATTTGTGCGTTAAGGAAGGGTGGACGTATTCCAAGGTCTTGGTTGGATTCCTTGTCCAGACTTGGTATTTGGGGTCCATGCGAGACAGGTCACGTCTCACACATCGCATTGCAGATACTCTATGGAAAAGGTCGGTTTCCAGGAATTCGATTCCTAGTTCTGCATAGCAGGCTCTGATTCGGTCGTGGTAGAATTGTTCCTGCGCCCGTAAACTGCCGCGCAGTCGATAAACAACAATATGACGGAAGCACCCATCTGGGAGGGAAGGATCTGGACCTGCTAACTTAGAGGAAATCTTGGCTCCAGATGTGCGGATGCATCTTCCATTGTTATGCATATCATCGTATGTGTAGAGGGAGTGATCACGGGCGTTGAGGTAGCGAGCAACAAAGTGATTCATTTGGTAGTCTTTGAGCCCATATCCCACTAGATCGTATATCATCTTGTGTTTCTTAGCATGACTGGGGCGTGCCGTGTTAAGGGTAGAAGGGATATCCCATGGCAATGCGTTACCGCGTGCGTCGACAGAGAGTTCCACAATGAGGACGACAGGGATGTTGATAACCAGACCACGAATATCGGCACATTGACTGTCACATATCTGCACTTCACCTCGATACCGACGCCAACATGAATTATTTTCGACAGGTGTATCCTTGAATGTGATGTGATCCGTAAACCACGCTGCAAAGTCTCCATTAAATTCGGCAAAGTCGGATGATGTGGCCGTTAGTTCAGCGCGCATACAAGGGCTTGGGTGCATCTGCATATGCCTAAGATCGCCAGTTGCTGGGTCAGCGCAATAGTGTATATCAATATCCAGAACTGAGAAGTATGTGACGGGCGCGACACAGTCAGAGAAATAGCCATTCTGGTGGTCTCGGTGAAGACCTATCCACAGCCATGCCTATGCAGTTGAATTAGCTTGATGATCCCTGGCAAGAGAGTGAGAAACACACCGTCAGAGAATTGGCTGTGAACGCATTAGGGAGGAGGTTTTCATGTAGTGCATCACGAATCTCATCCCTTCCTTGGGCAAGCCACATTGGATCGCAACTCTCTTCAGTGCAACGGAGGAGGTGCTGGAAGACCATGAGCATCGTAGAGTCGTCGCCAACATGATGGATAACCTTTCTGAATTCTTCGATTGCCGGGAGGATAGCCACATAGAGAAGCTGGAGGCAGGTGTCGATCCAGCACGATTGATTGTCCCACTGATACGAGGCTTCTCCGAAAGCCCCTTCCATGACGCTCTCGCTTGTCTGTCCTTTTCTCTGTGGTGACTTCGGCGCTTTTTTAACAGAAATATGGGTGGAGACTGAGGTCTCGTTGAAAGCCACACCCTCGGTGACGCTCTCACTGGTTCGAACTTTCTTCTGACGTGGCTTCAAGGCCTTGGAATTGACCAAGGCCTCGCTGATAGTGTCACCATCCATGCACTCGCCGGTTTCTGCGTTAACCTTGGGGACTGACCTTGTAATGGGGTTGGGTGGTTGGCCATCAGTGTCGTCACTAATGTGCTCGCTAGTTTCTGCTTTCCTCTGCGAAGACTCCGTCTTGACCTTGGGAATTAGCTTTGCGGCAGTGTCAGGTGGTCGACCGTTGTTAACAAACCGAGTCTTCCTCTTGCAAGGCGATGTGGACTCGCTGCGCTTCCGTTTCCATTTGGGAGTTGTAGGAATTGCAACTGCGGCTTCGACTTTCTCTTGTTCTTTCTTCCACCGGTTTCACGCCCCATAGTCGGATGGATTCCCCACTGGTAAGTCATTCAGTATTATATTTTTGCAATTCTGTTGCCTTACTTTGCAGCCCTTTGTAGTCATCTTCAAACATCATTGCCCATCGATGCAAGGCCCTTAAACCCTCAAAAAACCGGTGGTTCCGTCCAGCATATGAGTAGAGTTGGAAATGCAATGACTCCTGAGCGTTGGTAGTATCGGGTAAAAGGTCCCAAAGCTCCGGCGACATCTTCACATAGGCAGGGAATATCATGATCGAATGGGCCTTTCGAAGCCACCACTCCAACCAGTTGATAACAAGGGGGAAGTCGGTGAGCAATCCTTTGACTATCTTGATGAAATCCTCAACTGAGGTAATGGTCAACAGACTGAGAGTGCGCTGCATGAAATCCTCCTTTTTGTGGAGGTCCACAACTCTGGTGATATGAGCTACCCTGGTGGCAGCTCGGCGGAAGTGTTCAGCACAGCCTCATACAAGTTTATCGGCAGCATCTCTGAGTTCATCCTCGCTACAGGGGTCGCGACGAATCCACTGGAAGCTGATGAAGCCTTGGATGAAGCCTTCTCGCTGGGCTTCACTGAAATCCATGACCTAGGAATATGCGTCAGGTGTTGCTGAATGTGCTCGGAGGTGCAACATACTGTGCCAAACATCTCTTCCCTGGGTGATATGCTGCGTTGCTCTGCCTGGGATTCGATTGTCTGGAAGATGTTGAGGAAGTGGATGCAGTAATACTCTGCCGTGCCACCAGCCATAAAGGAAATGACAGTGGGCATCCAGCGTCGAAGTACAGGTGAGAACACTGAAGACATCATCAAAACCCAGCTGGGTTCTGCCCAAAAGCCATGAGCAGCGTCTGCTACCATTCCGCAGGCGAGATCCCACTCCAGCTCCTCGTTTTCGTACAGTATTTGGGATGCCATGAAGTCTGTCTGGAAGCACATGATGTTTATGGCGCCGATTTGTGAGAATTTTGTGAAGTAGGGATAGTCGTTCGTGAATTCTTTGAGGGCGTCAAAGAAACATGTGGGGTCTGGAGGAGTGTGGTCTTGGCGCACTCTATTCAGTTCGTAAGTGACTTGTCCTCGCGAATGAAGAGCAGCCGAGATTTCTCTAACTGACTTTCCAGGTCCCTTTAGAGTTCATATTCTGAACTGCAAGCCAGCAGGTCCCACTGTAGGGTTCTGAATGGCCATCTCGTCGAATTCCTCTTGTTCCCCAGGGAGCAGGTGTATTGGTCTTGGTGGCCGTCGATGTTTGTGAGTCCCTTGATGTATATAAAATATGCCACCTTTCCAGGTGTACTGATATGCCTTAAGGCCACACCTGATATGCTCCAGTTCAGTGCCGCAGTGGCATAGCACTGGGTCGCCAGTCTTCGGATCCACAAGCTGTCTTCGTCGTGCAATCCAGTCAGTTAAAGGTCGAACAGCAAACTTGCAACCTTTGGTCCAACAGTGTATGATGCCCAAGCAAGTGCGTATCGACAAATGGCCATCGTCTGGAGTTGGTGCCTCAATCCAACCGTTCTGGTTCCTCCCTCCCTGATTCTCTGCAGCCCAATGGACAGGAACCCACTTCCCCTTAATAAGGTCAGCGGTTGTGAAGTTGCGCTTCACGAGTCCCTGCACCCAAGGATCCCATGGCTCCACTTCTGGTATGAAGTTGTCACTAGGCTTCGGAGGACCATATAGAACCATCCTGTTTGACTTGGATTCTTTGGCATGCTCAGCTGGAATTGCAGGACTCGGCTTAGTGGGGCTTATATGAACATGGCTGGTGAGCGAAGGGATTGAATTCAGTATTGGAACTATGCCAGGGTGAGGAAACGAATAGGGGCCATGTGAGGACTGGGGACCAGGGTTATGTAACAGTGCTTCGGACACTGGATTGATGGCGGCCTTCAAGGATCCGAGGAGACTCTCTACCTGATTGATGTCTTGGAAAACATCAGTATAAGCTTCGATCAAGGGGTCGAACAGTAAGTTAATGTACAGGCCTCCACATTTGAAACTGGCATATTACTTTGAACACCATGGAGAGGGTTCATTTGTATGTCGGGCTTCCGAGTTTTGAGGTGATTGGGTGGATCTAGGGTCAAAAAGAGTTAGGGTCACAAGATCCTCCTCCCAAGTAACCGACCTTACATGAAGAATGCATGGCAGAGCCTGTTTCCAGTGACGAATTCGGTTGTGGCACTTGCATCAGGAAGGTTGTTGCATGGTTGGTGGTTGTGGGATGGACATAACGATGCAGTGGTTGGTTCCCTGGGTGAGATTGCTGCGACATTATTGGTGGCGTGTATTCAGTACCTGGTTGTGGTGCGGGCAGAAGGGGTTTGTTTTGGTGGTGGCCCTGGGGACTGGAATGGTTTGTGACCGAAGTCGGATTGAGAGAGTTTGGTTGAGAAGTTCAGCAAAAATAATCGAGACAGTGATTGACGAAGCCCTTTCATACAGTGAGTTCACCTCGTTTCGGCATCAGCAGTGGAAGCTTATGAGCACCATGATTGTAGAGTCTCAGGCATGGGAAGTGGTGTATGACGTGGCCATTGGAAATGCAACAGCGGAAGAAAAGTTTCCTTTTCGATGGAAATTTCAAATTCACGGTAACTAACAAACACTGTAGAAACATAACTTATATAAGGTATCATCCGAAGTACCAAACCTCCAGGCCTGTTAAGAGACCCTTCAAGGCATTCTAGGCGTCAATATGGGGGGGGGACCACCAAGGGTCTAAGGGTTACTTCCCCTTAAGGAGAACGTTGGGGTTAACTGGGTGGACCCACATGTGGCACGTGAGTTTTCATCTGTTTGTATAACATTAACCCTGAAGAAGTTCATATATATAAAGATTGCCCATTGCCTTGCTGGACCTACTCAGCCTTTGTTTCAACCGCCACATACCTGCTTTGAGTGTAAGTCCTTTTACTTCCCCACACTGATTTTTTTAACTGACACAGCAGTTCAGGTACTTCATATGATCAATTCAAGGGGTCTATATTTGTCCGAGTTACCGGGTATGGAGGTGAGTAATTCAAGGATTTAGGTTCTGTCACTGACAGGTGATACCAATAAATAGCCGACCCCTCCGACGCTGCCGGCACCTCCCTCCTCACCTCAACTGCTCAGCTTTTCCCTCGAGGATCCTGCTCTCGAGATCTTAAGGGACCTGCCATTTTTCAATGCCATCGACTCCTCCGCAACGTTCCCGCCTACTATCGTCATATATATCGAGGTTGTGGTGGAAATTTTCTATTAGCCCCTCCTCGCTTTAATTAGTACAGTCCCAGATATAATGTGATATGCCCTATGCCACAGTAGGAATTGCGGGACACTTGTGCAAAAGAGAGGAGAGAACGAAGGAGAACCCCTTCAAATTGAGGTGATGGATGCTTACTCGTGCGTCGGACATGTTGGATACGTCCAATGTGACCGAAGTGCCTCCATGTACTGGTAGCCATTGAACACGTCAGAAAAATGGGGTAGGAGTGAGTGGTGCGGGGAGGGTGGTGATATCTCAAATGGCATTTCCATGCTGGACTACAGGGGGAGCGAGCACCTAGGGTGCGCCATCTGTAGGGCAGAGATATGCCACTGAGTGGAAAAGGGTATTGGGGCCCTAATGTTTACTTAGTCGTTATGTCCGTTGTGGGTGCTAGATTCCTTTTCGGACAATGAAATGTTTTTTTTTTTTGAAAAAACATGCAATGACTGCGTCGGAAAACATGCAATGACTGCGTCGGAAAACATGCAATGACTGCGTCAGACTGGATGTCAGCTAGACTTCGCGCGTGCCCACAGTCCATATATGGCATTGGCTCACCAATCGCAGTTGCCATCAACGGCACTCGTTGCTGATCCATTGGTTGGTGTCATGTGGTCCAATCTCCTTTTGGGAGGTGATATACCCGTTATAGCTAGGCTGTACAAACCCGAAATATGAATCTGATAAAGGTTCAAATCGTCCAGAGGAAGATTTGCAAACAATCAGGGCGTGTTTTCATCCCGACTGTTGTGGCTGGTGAATCTTCCATTGCCATTGCCAAGATTGGACTCAAAGCTTGTGTGGCGGAAGGCGTAGTCATGATGTACCAGTCCCTGAGTTGTTGGGCGAAAGGATTGATGTGGTGGGGTGAAGGAAGCGTATGTAGGCCTCTCACTATGACATAATCCATACCTTGATTGAAGAAGAATTTAGGCTTAGTATAAGAGACCGGAATTGAACTATCAAAATGCTGCTATGGATGCGGCATAGGTATTCCTCCCCTATGCTACTACTTGTCGCGTCGGGCTTGAGGAACTGGCATACACGGTGACGATGCAACACCCGTCACATTAAACTTTACACTCCCCAATTTGGCGCTGACATAGCGATGGGGAAACATCACTCTCCTTCCCCCAATCCGGCCATTCCATACTTATTTCTCTCACAAACCACGGCTAGAACATGGAAGCAGAAAGTCAAAACGTAATCAGCGTGTATTTGGGTGGATGCATCAAGATGAAAACCCTCAAACAACATCCGAATACACAGTGGATGGTGGAGGAGGGCCTGAGGATGATATGGCCGGCAGTTGTGAACCACATGAAGGAACACGGGTTGAAGGGGCCAGTGTCTGCGCTTCTAATGTGCGTATGTCATTTGTTTTTCTAGATTCCTCTAAAACCTCGAATAGCGCTGTAGGACACACCTTGAAAGGTGAACCGGCCATCCATCCCCAACATGCAACTGTACGCCTATTCGATGTAAAAAACTGCGAATTTTGTATCCTACATGCTCCCCCGAAACTAGGAGAAGAGGGCGCCCCGTTATATGGGATTAGTGGGCACTGGGATGATAAGGAGGTGATGAAAAGGTTGGCATTTGAGGTATGGGTTTCTTGGTAAGTAACCTGAGTAAAAGCGTTGTATTTGCTATTTGACTTCAAGTTGACTTAGAAAAGTACTGATTTTCAATACGAAAAATACATGTTCTTACTACGAAACATGTTCGATCACTACTACTGAGTTACCGCTTTGATACCACGATCTTAAAGTGTCGGTCCCGCTTGGTACCGCAGTCTTATGGCATTGGTACCGCTGGATACTGCAGTGATATGGTGTCGGTACCGCTGGGTACCGCAGTGATATGGTGTCGGTACCGCTGGGTACCGCATCCAGTACCGCAGGGTGCTGCTACCCTACCGCATCCGGTACCGCAGGGTGCCGCGATGGTGCCGCGTCCAGTACCGCAGGGTACCGTGGTGGTGCCGCACCCAGTACCGCGTTTGTCAGCGTGTGGCCTCTAGTTAGAGTAGCTAGAGTACTACTGAATTCACTCCGAGAAGGTTTTGTGTCTCCGTATTTATTATAGATCGTTAACCACTGACATGGTGACTTTAGATACATAGTTTCTGCTACCTCACTAGCACTCGCTAGCGCTGATTGCGCCCAGCACCGCTACTGCACCCTGCACAGTACCGCTAACTGTCATATGCGGTAGGCTTGGTACCACGGCCGCGTCCTGCGGTAGAGTGCGGGTGCGGGTGTGGCAAATTCATGATGCCCATTCCATGACCCTCTAAAGTTAAACCGATTACTTGAAATACGCTTTTCAAAACTTGAGCATAATTACGTGGTGAGGTAATTCACGCAAAGAAGCATGGGCCTATTATAATGGGCCACCGACGCGATAGACGATCTGGACAGTTTGATCTCCTACCACCACCATCACGGGGAATCAAAATTCCAGTAATGCCGGTCCAACGCTAGCTTTTACTCGTTATCAATCCAACACGGTTCCAGACTCACCCTTTGCGACGGAACCGGCTATGGCAAATCCGCCACCTTATACCAGGTACACATTCGTCAATCATGCAGGTGGTGCGTAATCGTCAAAGATGGCTGTGTACTAGTGATCAATGCCCTATTAGCCACGGACAACAGAAAGATTGTTTTCAGGAGCTTAGGCAAAGAACGCTTTTCCATGCTTTGGGTCTGTTTGCCAGGTTTAAAGTACGTTGTCGAAGATGCTTGCAGCCACTCACAGAGTGTGGGAATTAGCGTTTTGACTGACCAACCGACAGGATGGCATGTATATGATGCTTGCTTTATGCAGCCTGATTGCAATTGAACCACATGCTTTGTGAATCCTGACCGTGATAGGGCTACTGAGAAGCGACTCCAGGTCCAGAAGGCCAGACCGTCCTCTGGTATCCAAGGTGTGGCTTGACGAGCGTACTTCTGGCGCCCCCGAGGATACCAGGATGTAAGTCGAAGACTGCAGAATTCTTAATATATTCTGTAGCCTGCGAATCTTGACGGTTGAAGTCGACAGGACTGGGTGCCACCCTGAAAATACCTGAGTCGATGCCGCAACTCCTATCCAAACAAGGCTAGGCTATGTATCCATAGTTCCAACGTCGAACTAGTAACATACACAACATTCAGTATTTAACATTCAACGTCAACATCCGAAGTCAGCTCGCTAGGGCCGTCGCCTACTTCCAATGCCAGATAAGTCCACGCCTCTGGCAATGCTATTCTGAACCGTGCTTTTGAAATGCTGAATCATGCCCTCTCTGACTCAAAACCTTGTTTTCTTATTCCACAACACAATATCAGTCGTCGTTCTTGTCTTGACCGCTCCTTTCATCACCTATTCACCTGAGTCTTAGTGCGAGGTCAGTGTCGTTGCGAAGATTGACAAGAGATGTTATGTTTATTGGACACCTGAAGTCATATCACTCTATTAAGGAAAAAAAGAACAAGAAATACAGGGATGAAAGGGCTGGTCAGGACGAGAAGTATACGTTGCAGCTGTCATCGCGCTTCCAAGTGGTTGAAAGCAGGGCCTCCAGGTGGAGATGATCCGGTGTTTCAAAAGTACCGGAATGATTCTTTGACCAAGAAGTGGTCGCAGCTGGCAAAACCCCTGAGATTTGATGTTGTTCATTGACGTTGAGCGTTGTGTGGGTGTTGGCGCCAGTCTAGGCTATTTATGGAGATCTTGTCCTGCCCCATTGGGGATGGAAGCCGTATACTGAACATCTTTGAGATGACATGAGGCTCCACCCAATTTGACTGTCAGGATTTACAAACGACGAAATATGATAAAGACCTCGCAGACTCCGACATATATCGTAAGGTCCTGAGGTGCTCTAGAAGCAAATGTGACGAACTACATCCCACCCTCAAAAACCACCTGATCTTCTATATGTTGAATCTTGTCCTCGGCCCGTTCTTGGCAACGCTCGTTATCGTCGCAAATGATAAAATCTTATAGATACACAAATACACAGTGAAGCGTGTCATTCAATGAGCCGAACGTTGGATGAGTAAACCAATACAACTTTGACATTAAGTCGTCGACCAGACGAACAGCTTCCAAAAAATGGAAGTCTTGAGTCAGTTAGTCATTGCTATTTCCGATCCCTCCAGAAGATTGAGGACCGAATATCCCCTATTGTGCGCACTCCTTGCACCTGGAAACTCTCCTAAACCAAAACAAATAGAACAAACTGGGTATATTCCCAAGTATATAAAAGCTGACTACCTATGACTGATTCCTACAGCTCGAACCACACTTCCTGAGATTTCACCGAGTACTCATCTAATATGCTTATCAAGCTTGTACGCCCTAGCATGCAAGCGACAATCTCAACTGTTGTCTCACTTCGTACCCTTGCATAGGTCTTCTTCGCCAACTTCGTTGCCCTCGCACTGGCACAGAATATTGTACCTCCTACTTGCTACAGCGCTGGGACAGCCCCTGCAAACGACTGTAGACAGTTCATCAGCGCCTTCTGCACCAGTGTTGACAACGACACCGTAAAGCGTTATGGATCAAAGCTATTTTGCTCCTAACTAACTAATCTTGTAGATGCGTCTCAATGATAACAGCGGCCGTTGCTACCACTTGCCCAATGGCAATAGGTGTACGCGTTTCCATTGCAATCCCTGAACATTTGGATTTCACCTTCATTCAGGTAATTTCATCGCCTTCAATACATTTCGGGATAATTCGTCGCCTTCCGGTACCAATTGCCGAACTGTTCTTCAAAATGTCACTGCGGAGTGCACATTTGTACGTCTCGAGGTTCATGTATCTCCAGTTCATCGAGCATTGCTCAATGTAATTGATAATTCAGGGCGGCTATAGCCAGGTCGCCAGCACCGCTTACACCTTTACAGTTGATCCCAACGCTGGACCCTGTGGCAGGGGTGTTCAGCCTGGATCATAGACACAAGGAGGAGTACAGAACAAGTGGGCGGCAAATCCGTGTGTACTGGCGCGAGATGGAAAGATACTTGTAGTTACTACAAATATATTTTGAATTGGATTGGAATTGAGCTTTGCTCACCTAAACGAATCCAAACTCCTTCGGCTTTCCTTGTGTTCAACAAAATCACATCAACTGGGTAACTCAGAATGGAACAGCTCAGTTGCCACTGAACAGTGAAAGGATTCTGTAAGATAACTTGTACTATTTTGTGAGGGTTTTTGCAATATAACTGTAGGATGGCTCCGTCAACCTTTGAGAGCCTGACCTCATGCGAAAATAACTTGCACTAAGTGTGTAATGAGGGATCCACGTCCACTTTTAATAATTCGAGGACGCATCATGACCTTCCATACTCTGTCTGATCTGTACCAGAGTACCCGAGGTCCTGCTAACAAACACCGGTAACAACCATACATTATTACGGGTAGTAGGTGCTCTGGAGGCTAAAACAGAGTTGGGGACTGACGCATTCATGCGTCGCTACGATATTGTCTGTAAATGAGCCCGGCACAGGTATTTTGGTATTTACCACCTGAAGCTAGTTCTACTCTACGCGGCCCATAACGACTATCCCCATATCTTCGATGAATGTGTGCACCGCCGGTCATTGCGAGTGAAAATCTCGGGCATCTCACGTCTCTCCTCCCCGCCAACCTTCGTCTGCCTTGGGCGCGAGATAGCCTTTCATGTTCCTATGGATTCTTACATTTGCTGCAGTTGCGATATCATGCGAAATGGTCGAGAGCCCTGACCAGGATCGTATGTTATCCCTCCATCCCATCAGATGCATGGGCGTCTTCAACATGCTGGCTGTTTTGCGAACAGTTGATTGTCCGGTGTCTAGCAGTTGGTGTTCATGTTCTCGAAGACTTGTCGTGGGTATTTGAGAACGTATTCATTAAGTTTCACATTCGCAGCTATGAAAAATGCAAAGATCTATGCATGGGCTGGAAAGCATACGGAGAAAGTATTATTGGGAACATCGGGCCATTTTCTGAGACGTGTATGAGCCCGGTTACTCAGGTAGACTGACTTTTTGACGCTTCTTGAGGTGTGCTCTTACCGTCCTTTTGAGTGCTGCAAATCGACCAATTGTCACACCTATCCGCTCTGTAAGAACCAATGAAGACAATGCCATTGAACTTACTGCCTGTACTGGGGACACTCCTAGGGTAACTTGGAGGAATGTGAACGACGTGTCGTCGTAACGAGCGAGCACCTTGATTAAAGCATCTTCCTCTTTCGGGATGAGTTTCGTTTCTCTTCAGTAAGTGACCATATCATTCCATAGCCTTTTACAGTTAAACCGATTACACGGGATGCGCTTTTCAAAACCTGACGAAATGAGGGCATAGTCACATGGTGGGGTAATTCGCACGAGGAAGCATGACCCTGCTATAATGGACCGTCGACGCGATAGACGCTCTGGACAGCTTGATCTCCTACCACCGTCATCATGGGGAATCAAAATTCCAGTAATGCTGGTCCAACGCCAGCTTCTGCCCGTTATCAATCCAGCACGATTCCAGACTCATTCTTTGCCACGGAACCGGCCGCGGCAAGTCCACCACCTTATACCAGGTACTCGTTCGTCAATCACGCGGACGGTGCGTAATCGTCAAAGATAGTTGTTGTGTACAAGTGATTGATGTCCCATTAGCCAGGGACAACAGAAAGATTGTTTTCAGGAGCTGTGACAAGGAACGCTTCTCACTGAGCCGGAAAGACGTTGAGGCTCACACGGGCGCTTTGATACCAGACAACTGGAGTGTCGGCAGCATGGTCGACTTGTTAGAGTCGTCGACGGTCCTGTCGAAGCTCTTCGAGTTCATTGGTGCTCATATACACCCCAAGCTACTAAACGAAAGCTTTGAATCCCTAGCAGAGATAGCAAAGGCAGCGGAAAAGTACAAGGTATTTAGCGCGATGAACACGTGTTCGGAAAGAATGAGGTGAGGTTGTGGTCTGGCTTACCGTCCGATCTAAGTACGTGTTTGTGACTAAGGTCGACACAGGTCATTCGGTGATCGCTATCCGAAGTTGGTGCTGCTGTATGCAGCGCACAACGATTATCCTCACATCTTTAATGAATGTGCGCCGCATGTCATCACGAGCGAGAACCTTGAGTACATCGCGCCGCTGCTCCCTGAAAAATTTCGTCTCCCTTGGGTATGGCGTTGTTTTCATACTCACACAGACTCTTACGGTCGTTATAGTTGCGATACCATGCAAAATGGTCAAAGGCGCTGACAGAGACGATGTGTTATTCCTCCATCCCGCTGAATGCATGGACGTCTTTAACTTGTTGGCGGCTTTGTGGGCAGGTGATTTTCCAGGGTCTGGCAGTTGGCGTTCATTCCCTCAACGATCCGTCATTAATCTTTGAGGGACGACTCGTCAATTGGCATACTGGGAGTTGCAAGAAGTGTGAGGACTTGTGTAAGGGTTGGAAGGCACATGCGGAAACTACGATTAAGAAGATTGGAACATTTTCTGAGACATGTATGGACAGTGATTAACTGATTATTGATGGAATGATATTTGGTTATGACGATGATGGCAAACAAGATCGGTTGGATCGGACAAAGCCCAAGGGTCGTCCGAGACTCCGAGTCAGTTTGTGTCAAGACTCAAGGAATGCTCTGTCGAGTCTCAACTATCACAATATGTTGTGTATTCGGTACAAGGTGACCTCCAGTCCCTTGGTTCGCTGGCTCTCCACAAAACCTATTGTACACATTCCAAAATTTTCGTCAATCCATCCCTTTGGCGACCCATCTAACCAGCGCCCGATTCTGCGCGACGTCGAATGGACAATCAACCATGGTGAAGCATGGGCTGTCATGTCTGCCTCTTCAGGTGACTCTGGTAAACGCGCCTTGTTCCGCGTACGTCTTTTTCTATCACACACCTCAACTTGTCTGACGTTCACAGACGTTGCTAGGTCATCTACGCGTTCTCTCAGATCCAACGGTTGCTTCTCAGGAAGGCCTCTATCCATTCCTCGGCAAGAATGTAGACCCATATACCCATGTTGTTAGTGTTTCCTTTTCGCATCGCTCTGGTCGAGGCGCTGGAGGTGCTTTCTACGACTACACCGCCCGCTATGGTGCCATTCGTGACGAGGACGCTCTTACTCTCAGGGAGAGTATGTTCCCGGAAAGTGTACCCGATCACAAGCCAGACCCAGTCGCCGCGTCGCCCTTTGAAAGACCCAAGATCAAGAAACCTGTTTTCGACGACGTTGTCAAACTCTCAGACGAGGACAAAGCTTTATTTGACAACCTTGTGAGAGAGATGGATTTGGAAAGGTTGCTGGATCTGCCCCTCATAGCATTGAGCAATGGACAAACAAGGCGAGCGAGGATTCTTAGAGCGGTCTTGAAAAAGCCAGAGGTGATGCTGTTGGACGAACCTTTGAGTATGTATCTTACGATTCTACTCTATTC
Organism: Podaxis sp. C-F-92630; assembly: GCA_018524945.1. Taxonomy (NCBI): domain Eukaryota; kingdom Fungi; phylum Basidiomycota; class Agaricomycetes; order Agaricales; family Agaricaceae; genus Podaxis; species Podaxis sp. C-F-92630. The sequence continues at coordinate 32,603 of JAEUWS010000300.1, forward strand.
CATGTACCAACAAACGTACAGCCGGCCTTGATGTCGCGTCGCGTCCCAAACTACTCAACCTCCTACACAAGCTTCATCAGACCCAAAAACCACGCGTCGTGCTCGGCCTTCGTACCCAGGATGAGATCCCCGAATGGATTACCCACATTGCTCTGGTGCAAGATGGAACCGTCAAGGCTGGTCCAAAGGATAACATAATACCCCTCATCAAACATGACACTACACACCGCGGCTCACCGAACATGGGAACAATCGAAGCTGGACCGATTGTCTTGGACCTGCAAAATGTAAACGTCAAGTATGGTGATCGTGTGGTGAGTTCTTTCCCCCCCTCTCAAAGCCGTTCTGACTGCCTACCTCATCCACTCCAGGTATTAAAAGATATCAACTGGCAAATCCGTCAAGGAGAACGGTGGCATCTTCAAGGAGCCAACGGTACGCAAACCTCTCACAACCTCCTCCCTTCCTAACCCGAACTTTCCTCAGGCTCAGGCAAAACCACGCTCCTTTCCCTCATCCTCGGTGACCATCCCCAATCCTACATTCAAAACCACCTCCTTCTCCCTTCACCACCTCACCCCTCAATTCCCTCCAAATTCGTCCTCAACCACCGCAAACGCATCCCCACTGCCCACCTCCGCAAATCTATCGGTGTCGTCTCTCCCGAACTCTTTGATGCCTTTCCACGTCGTCACCCAGGTATGACCGTCCGAGAAGCCATTGGTACAGGCTTCGAAGGCGTCTTTGTTCCACTTGCAGGCGGTGGTATTGGCGCCACAGAAGCGGGGCAAGAGGCACTCCATGAATGGCGCCAAGAACGTATTTGGGAGATGTTGGAGAACTTGGGTCCGTCTGCGTGGACGCCTTCAGAGTACCCGAGGGAAGTTGCACATGAGTTTGCGGAAAAGAGGTTTACGGATTTGGGTGTGGGTGAGCAGAGGATGGTGTTGCTTATGCGTGCGCTTGTTGGGAGACCCCCTATAGTGTTGTTGGATGAGGTTTGGAGTGGTATGAGCGAGGAGATGGTTAAGGCTGCGAGGAGGTATTTGAGGGAGAGGGTTGGGAGTGATCAAGCTGTGGTTGTCATTACACATTGGGAGGATGAAGTGCCGTGGATTGAGAAGGAGGGTGTTAGGAGGTTTTTGTTAGAAGGAGGACATGGCGCTGTGGTGTAGCGCGAGTGAACGAAATGGTGTACCAGCTTCTTGAAAACGTAGCATATCAGCTCTACATCCCTATTGTGCATGAAGCCCTCCTATAAGTAACGACCTAGCGAAATCATTGGGAAGCAGACGGATCTCAACGGGAACGATTATACGACGTAGCAGCTCCACCACGTTCATTTTTGCATAAGTACCAATCAACGAATATCGATGAAATTTCTGCACCGAGGCGATAGACATGTAGACTTTACGAGTCCCAACCTAACGCAAGATGCATAAGGGTCACCAGACCGTGTGAATTTCACAGACAAGTCCTAAGCTCCAGAGGAATCTTGATCTTTCAAAGCCCTTGCGCCACAATCATTCGGTTTGAACAGAACAGCTCGTGTTGTCCAACCATGACTTCCGTGCCTGAGAATGCCATTTCTCGCTACAAAAATAGTGGTTTGCAGTTAGACGGTACCGTCAACACACACGGAATTCCTCGTGTTCCTCCCTGACCCAAGCCAAAACAACTCCTGTCTCCGTGCGAGTTCGCCCCAGATACAATCCTTTCCCTTGCTTCTAAGGATCACCTGTACTGCTATTCGTTGAAAGAGTCCTCAAGCCCAGATACAAAATCAATCTCGATAAGTTGTCCTTTCATGTTCCCTGAAACCGTGATGCTGGCCGACCCCTAGGGTCTTCTCAACGCGAGGATATCCTCGTCTCGATGCTTAGCTCCTGGATTCATTAGAGGTCGTGTACCAGCCATTTAGCACGGTTTATTTCCTCCCTTAATTTGCGTCTCTCGCCGTCTCGACAGAGAATTTCCATGAACTAGGTGAGCGTATATATTACATGTATGTATCCAGAAATAGCAATTAGGCTACCGTGTCCTAACGTTTTCTGAGATGTAACGACGGAGAGTTTCAACCTCCCTCACAGCTGACAACTCCGTGGAATAGGGGAAAAGATCTCCCCAGAAGGGATCACACGACGCAAAAATTCTGCCATTTTTGATTTCGAAGCCGTAGGAACTGGAAGCTTCGACCCATGGTGAGTCAGAAGGCGTTTTCAAGAATAATGGCCGACAAGCTCTCCCGGTGGAGAGAGCGTTCCATTCATAAAGTCTATGGGGAAGCGAAGTTCTTCCAAGCTTGCGAATTGAGGCCGACGGAGGGTGGATGGGCGGATTGGGACCGAACCAGCTCCAGCGACCACGAGGTGTCTAAAGGATGGACATAGAGTGAGGACCTAGATGAATTCGTCCTCGGTAAGATGAGATTCCGCACCCAGGAGTTGCAAGCTTGTGAGGGAAACTTTAAGTACGGCACGAAGCTGGTTTAGACGTAGCTATGGAAGTGCCAGTGAAGAAACGGTCACTGAAAGGGAGCTCAGCTTGGGGAAATGCGCGAGAGAGTCGAGCAGGTCCTGCCAACCGGGTAGGACTTGCAGGTATAAGGAAATGGATACCAACGACGGACACGCCAACCGCACGAAAAATTCATCATATCTTGCAAATTTCCCATGAAGCTCCAGCGTTTGGAGTGCTTTGAATTCAACGGAGGTGCGTTGCCGATGAGAACTCCACTGGGATGAGATGCCGGTCTGGTGGCCTTCTCGAATTTGTTGGCTCATTCTTTCCGAGCAACATGACACTCGAGTGTGACGACTTCCCGCATGGTATCCCGTTGAACAACCTCAACACTAACAATTGTTTCATGTAGCCTGATGGCGATTGAACCACATCCTTTGTGATTCCTAACCGCGATAACTACTGAGGGGAGGTTCTAAGTCCAGAAGATCTGGTTGTCCCCTAGTAAGCGAGGTGTGGCTTGATGCGCGTACTTCTGGTGCATCCGAGAATACAGGGATATAAGTCGAAGACCGCGAAATTCTTACTACAGCCTCCTCTCTCTTAACCTATATCTCTAGTAACCCATACTCTCCAACAACCCATAGCTATTACCTTCCACCGAGTTGGTACGCAGGGGTTCCACGCCCGTAACCCATAGCTTTACATACCCCATAACCGCTCGATCAAGGGATTATACAGTGCTTCAAGGCACACTACCGCAAGCTGTACGTGGAGCGAGCTCTCCAATGCTATGAGACTGGTATTACACCAACCGAAATATACGGCATAAATCAACTTGATGCGATGCAACTTGCCCGCAATGCTTGGGCAGAAGTGGGTGCCACTACCATCGGGAATTGCCCATTTATCCTCCCCACCTTCGACACTGCACACTCTGAGCCTTCCATTCTGGTTGCGTCACTTCTTGTTCAAGACAATTGCGACCCCCTGGCGCAGGCAGAGCACAAATTAGATAAGGCCTTTGGTAACCTCCAAGCTACTGGTGCCCCGCAAAAGACAAACCATATGTCACTCGAATGCCTCCTAAACCCCATCGAGGAGAAACATGTGATGGACGAATCATCGGATGAGGAAATTTGTGCGGCCGTCCTAAAATCACGCGAGGCACAGGAGGACAGCGAAATTAATGGTGGTGATGATGATGTCGATGATGACTCATTGGAACCAGTCACTGTCGCAAGCCGTCAAAGCTTACTTGAGGCCTCTATGCTCATCAATGGGTATCTCTCCACCGCGAAACACTCATTCTCAAGGTCAATGGAACAGATTTTGGCGAAATTCAACTGTCAACTTCGTCTGGAGGTAGAAAATCTAAAGGATACGAGTGTCCTTGACTATTTCCCCCAGAAAGCCGTATAGTATACAAGTTATCCCTTGTCTCTTCGCCTATAAGAGTCTTTTGCATAGTATAGCACAGAAATGATTGTTTTCGATTTTTAATGAATTTATTTGGCGCTAAAAACCGACCTCTTTGATAACCCATACTCTGTCAAAACCCATAGCTCGACCCTTCCACCGAGGGCTATGGGTTAAGAGAGAGGTGACTGTAATGCAAAGTGCCGTGCTCGCCGGGTCAAGATGTTGTGCGACTCTCATGATCACGCTCTTGCCGATCCAGATAACCACGTGCGAAAAGCTTTCCCAGACTAATACGTCAGTGAGGACGCGTCCGACGACCATAGAGGAAAGGTCGAATGAGCACCCATTCATTGTCTCAAGTAGATCACGGACAATAGATAGATGATGGAATGTGGAAGGGTGCATGGGAGGGAAGCAGGACGCACTATTTGCGGACTTCCGTGGTGTGGTTCGGACGTGGGCGATTGTGAGCAGAGAACTGATTCAAACAGTAGCGGCGCACGAGGCCAAGTCAATCGAGTTTTCCTCTGTGGGGGTGAATCTTTCTTCTCGACACGATGGGCTGTTACGGAATGCCATTTTGAGACCATTACAGAACTGAGTTACGTACCTGGCTGTTGTCTCGCTGGGTGCGCACCTATTTTCAGTCGCAGAATTCCATAGGAAGCATGCACCCTATCCAAAATAGCTCCTATATCAGCTGCGGGGTCGTGCTCCAGAGCCTTCAAAATCTCTCTGATAAGAAGCATTGAGATTACGGGGACCAATGGTTCCAGGTGATTAGCACTGACAAGTGATCCACCCTCTTTGCCTTACGCTTTCGAACCACTTATGCAATATTATTGGTGCAGAGGTAGGCAAATTGATGGAACTGCATTGGGCAGCTAGCGCCATCAGTGGCGATGTAAGAGCGGAGGAAAGGAGGTGACCGTGACTCCTCAACTCACAGACAACAACCAATGTCACTCACCACGGCAATCCCACGCAGACGGCTGGATATTACATCCTTTGGCCAACGCTACGGCCCTCTATCGCCTCCACCATCGCTCTCGTACGATATTCGTGATATCCCTAACCCTCCCCGCGAGTTTCGCATTCAGCAGAGGGTCACCAATGACGCCACTACCCTCCAACAGTGGTTGTTATCCAACGAGGTCTTCTTGACTCGAGTTCAGGACGCCCAGAAAGAGGTCCTAGACTTCATTAACATGATGGATAACAATAGAACACAAGGCTCTTGTCGGATCACAGTTGGAGTTAACTGCCATCTGGGTCGACATCGTAGTGTAACGTTTGCTAATGAATTGGCGAGACGGCTGAAGGAGGATTTAGCTGACCAACAGTCTTGGGAGGTTAAAGTCAGACACAGAGACCTCGAAAGGAAGCCCCCGAAGCGGTTAGTTCGTAAGTTGCTGCGTCTCCGCTAGCCTAACAAGTTGCGTTGACTAGCTTGAATGTTCTTATAGTTTGAACACAATTGTTCATGGGTGTTCCCAAATGGTGAGTCGGTGAACTTGTTTATGTTTGTAGTACACCGACATCTGATGCCAAAACTGCATATCTCTTCACGGGGGTAGAGGATAGCCAGGTCAGCAGGACCGCTTACACCTTTACAGTTGATCCCAACACTGGACACTGTGACAGGGATGTTCAGCCCGCATCATAGACACAAAAGGGAGTGTAGAACAAGTGGGCAGTGAATCTGTGTGTACTGATGTAAGATGGGAAGACACTTGTAATTGATACAAATGTATTTTGAACTGGATTAGAATTGAGCTTTGTTCAACTAAGTGAATCCGAGCTCTCTCGTCTTTTCCTTGTGTTCGATAGGATCCAAGCTGATCATTCTCCCGACAGTTAACATTGAACACCATATGTATCACTTGATCCCAAGGCAAGTATGTAATCATTCGCCCTGCCAAAGTCTTGAATAGGAGCCATTCCGCCCATCCAAGTATTTTTGGATGTCCCCCAGCTCCAACTAGTTTACGTGGCCCGAGGCCTGGGGACTTACCTACTACAACACATGGTAGAGGCTTTCAGCCATCATGTATGATCTATACTTTTTCTCAAAAATAACCTGATCCTTAGATGTTCCATTGAATTGGAATTTCATCCCCAGCAGTGGATACTTGCTTTTAACAATGTTAATATGACCAGAGACCTCAAAACATTATGTTTCTAACATAAAAGCATATGGTATGTTTGCTCATCAGGCTGTGCAAAACATACACAATATGCATAGCAATCAATGGGCCATTCAGCCGAAGCGTGAGTTTCTGCATCTTGTCAGCAGTTCAAGCAGTCTCCGACAGCGTAGCACTTAGCCCCAAGAAACTCCAGAAGATGTAAGCCACATGTCAATTGGCTGTGCTATTTCTGAACATCCCGGAAGATTTGAGCGCTGCATATCTCCTACAGTGCAGTCTTTGCACGTGGCCAACACCATCCAAGAAAAATATATGGGGTACACCTTGAAGCATATAAGAGCCAGTTGAACCCCCTGAAACTTCATCGAGTCCTCATCTGAACCTTACCGACATGTTCACCAAGCTTGTATGTCGCAACATGTCACCCACCCATGTCAACCCTTGTCTCATCTTTTATCCTTACACAGGTGTTCTTTGCCAGCTGCATGGCCCTCACACTGGCCCAGTTACCCCCAGTTTGCAAGAAGCAAGGGGCATCTCCGGCCAGTGACTGCGTTGACTTTATCGACACCTTCTGCGACAGTGTCCAAAATGTTACAGTACGAGCACTGATAAATCTATGCACTTTTTATGCATTACCATTAACCCGATAGATGCGCCTCAATGACACTAGTTGCCGTTGCTTCCATTTGCCCAACGATAATAGGTGTATGTCTATAACACCGTCCTCACTGGGCACTTGTCTTTGACGTGTACTTAGGTGACTTCATTGCATTCAACACTCATAAGGCCGGTACTGCGCCTTCTGGTGACAATTGCAAGTCAATTCTGCGCACGGTCGCTGAAGAGTGCAACTTTGTAAGCCATAATATATTTGCATTCCCAAGTCTGTCGGACGTTGCTCAATGCAATGATGATCTAGGGTGGTCATGGCCAAAATAGCGAAACAGGATACACATTCACAGTCGATCCAAATGCTGGCCCCTGCAAGGCGAACGTTCAAGGGTCCTCCTAACAAGGGTCCTCCTAACAAGGGTCCTCCTAAGCTAGTTGGATGTGAACGGGCATGAAATTGGTGCCTGACGGATCTAACTGTACTCATACATGACAGAGTGATACATGTGTTTGTTATGAATGTACCGCGAATCAGACTGTGATTGAAAAGCGAGCGTGAACACAAAGCCCAGCTGTCAAGAGCAAGTCGAAGCCGGAGACTTGGGATAGTGTGGTGAAGAACGAGTATGACTTTGAGCTAAGGGGCCGTCATGGACCTTGCTGGGTGGGTGCCGTGATCGTAAGACACTTGAATCGAATGTTCTAAACCCCACGCTTAACTTGAGGAATGATTCGTTACCTCCACTTCTTTGAGTGATGGAATAAGTATGGGTGGAAATATTGTGTCACCGTAGTTTTCTTCCCCCTTTTACCATGTAGACCAGACCTGACGAGCCTTGAATACACTTTACATAAAGCTATTTGCAGATCAGTGTCGGGTTTGCATAAAGGAAAAGGTATCAGCACCTATAACCCCTCCGAGAACAAATTTCATAGTTCGTCCAGTACGGCGAAAACGCCTTCGCAGCCGAATTCACCAAGCCCGGTATTACTTTGGGCACTCTCCTGAGGTAGCCGTCCCAGACTAGAGAATCCGAGTCTTCTTAATAGATTTCGTATAGCTAGAGACAATGATCACTCGCACGTTTAGACGATAAAGTACATGAAAGTGTTCTTCATATACATGTTGCAATAATGTTAATCCTAAGAGTGAATGCAGAACAGAAGAACTCACACCAATTAACGCCTCCGAAGATAGTTCTAGCCTGACTGACTATCCCATCATCTCCGTCTCCATGCCCGCCTTCACTAGCTTCAAGGACTAATCCGACAGGGTCCTGCAATGTCAACAGAAGATGATATCTCCTAGGGGCTTCTTCAGGCGGATCTCCACAGGACATAGCCTTGCACACCAATCTTCTCGTACTTCCAGTAATCGGATCCACTAGCTGTATGCTTTGGAAGCGGGATCCGTTCAACTAGATGGCTGATGAGGGATCGGGCAATTACCCAAGTTTTCCGAAATTCCTTGTTGATGATAGGTCTTTCGTTTGATCCGCCAACGGGCGGGACCAACGAATTGAGCGTCCTGTACGACGAGGACCTGGCCCGCGGCATTTATAGCTATTTTTCTGGTCTGAAGAGGACAAGGGTGAAGTTTTCCTGCTCTACTAGAGAGTTGAACACTGGCAGCAGGAAAGCCGACGGTTCTGGCATGAATAAATGGGGTAAGGCGTCGTATGGGGGTACCATCTAGCGAGTGAGGTCGACAATTTCTTGATGTATAGACGCCAGTTGAAAAAAAAAAAATGCAGACGGGAGGATGCTGAGGGAAATGAAGATAAAGCTACTAATGAAGAGCTGAACACAGTATTTGCAAAGTCAAGAGGACGTTGTACGAACCATGTGGATGAGATAGTCATTAGGTAGTCCACGATCACCTGTTGTGTGTTTTTCGCTGTTGGCCTGGCAGTCAATTCCGTCCGATCTATTTTATCTCAATTCGATTATTGCAAAATCTCATACTCATAAACCATGTACCGCATGACATGAAAGTAAAAGAGGTTATGATAATTTTAATAGGTCACATTGTGTACCAACCGTTCGGGTTCAGCGGGATGTGCTGCACTTGAACGGATGGTATTCTTGTTATCAGATGGCCATGAAGTCTTGAGTTCGACCCCCGGTAGAAGGTATCTGTATTCTTGTTCAGCTACTCACTACGCACAGGTTCAAACATGTATTGACCTCAAACTCAGCATATGTACCTGCTGCGCCCTAATAAGCTTCGACATGAATGAAATATATGTGTTAGGTTTGGTATGCTTGCTTACATGTGTAATCGATAATCAGTTGGGTCACGTTGACACTTGTGGGCGTCTATTCTCGGGTTCTTCGACCTTCTCGAATCCGCAATGTCTGCCAGCCGCAGTCGATTGTCTTCCTTGTCTCCAATCCTCCACCATGGTCAAGCGACCAAAGTCTCCAGAGCCTGTCGAGGACTCCAAGTTCCTCGCAGTAGCTCACCCTTTCCCCCTCAACGCTAACATGGACGTTCCCAATGACTTCAAAGAATTTATGTTCTGGCTCGCCAGTATTGTCGGCAAGGACTATGCCCTTGGCGTCTTCTATAAACCTTCTGTGCGTCCTTCTCACCCTCCAATCGCCTTTTACGGGTGCTCATTCTGGTCTCTCATTCTCACATCTTCTCAATTTGGTGGTTGACTACGGATGGCTGCGCACGCTTATTAGGCGCGGGGAATGGTAGTCGCGGAAGTGAGCAAGTCGTTCCAACAATTCGACAAACTACTTGGCGAGCATCGTTGGGTTGAGTTTTTGCAAAAGTCGTCTACGGAAGAGAGAGAGCGGAAGACGAGGGTGTACTACAGCACATATTCGAATGGCCGAGCGTTGCAGAAAGACGGTGCGTTTGTCGATTGCTCCTCCACACTTTCGGTAGCTAATAAGCGCAGGTTGGAAGTATCTCCTCGCAGAGGACTCACTCTTTGCCGACTTCAGACCCATCAACAGGTGTGGTATATTCTTTGTATCACGTAGGCGAGTATTTATAAACCCATTAAAGAAAAATCAAATATCCCTATCCAGCTACCCATTGGTGTGATGTGCCCTACGAGGACCCTACAAACAAGGTCATTTGTCGACCTCTTCCAGTTGCCACGAAAGCCCCACCGCCCAAAGCACCCATCCCCAGTGAGCTGAAAGGGCACTAGACTCAACTTTCCTTACTTATAAGCTGTGCAGTTCCTGGATCTAGTAATTGGATCTCTCAGAAAGGGGGCCCTGGCAACCTCGGCGAGCCATTTGAGCAGAAGGGTGGCTCTTCAAAGAAAGGCAGCACTCAAGCGGCCAACACAAAGGGCAAGGGAAAAAGCCCAATAAACCCTGATGCTTGTATGTAATTAGGATTCCACTTTCCTTTCAACTCGTTGAACGACATGTCTATAGGGAAGACACCCATCACCCCGCCGGCCATATCCAAATCATCATCCACACCCGCGACGTCGGCAAGCGCGAAACCAGCACGGACGACACCATTTGCGTCAGCCACCGCCCCCACTGCTTCGAACACTACCGCCTCCTCACCGCGTTCCACCAGTCCAGTGCCAGCCACAACCGTAGACGAAGAAAACATCCCACGCGCGCTTGCTTCACCTCCACCCAGATTGACTCCACCAGGTTTAGGGCCTCCCCCAGGCTTCGCCTCTGGGAGACCCACGAACCCGCGCGGGTCATCCTCCATTGCGGTGTTACAGAACCAGTTTGCCGCTACGTCTATTGCGGGCAGTACCACGAATGCCAATTCAGTTATGGCTGCCGCGTCGGAAGGTGGATATGACATTGATAGTGAGGAATGGTCCGAAGGTGACGATGAAGGCGATTTCAAGTTTCCGAACGCGGCTTCGGTTGTTGTAGTTGAGGATGGGTCGTCAGCGCCGCGTACAGGGAAGGGACCTGGGAAGGGGAAGTTTGGTGCTGGAAATATAGTCAAGAGCCAGAAAGATGATAGGCCCGATAATTTATGGAGTAAAGTCCCGCAAGGTACAGGCAGGACGTTTAGGAAGCAGATCGAGGAGGATGAGATTTGTCCCGTGCATGGGGTGATATGTTCCAAGGGGATTTGTAGCGTGATGAAAAAGAAGAAGAGGGAGAAGGAGATGGCGCTGAAGAGAGAGGAGAGGGAGAGGGGGAGGGCAGCTAGGAAGAAAGAGAAGGAGAAGGAGAAGATGGGTGAGGACGGCGCGATTGCCATTGGGGAAGACGAGGGTGAGGGGGGTGAATTGGAGGAGGTGAAGAGTGTCGATGGACCTGCTGCCAGTGTCGCGAGGAGCGTGAGCGGGACTAGTAGCAAAGACAACGATAAGGATGGGTTTACAGCTGTTGGAGCTCGTAAGATAAAGGGAGATTGGGGTCCGAAAAAAGGTGCGTAACATTGCTTCATGTGTTTCATTATACTCAATTTACACTGAAATTTGCATAGGACGCAACGCGAAGCAGAGAGGGGGCGTCCAAGACGACGTGTCAGAATCTGCCGTTGTCAGCAGCGCCAGGCCAACCTACGGATCAATCTCTAGTGCACGCACCACGTCACAGAATAGCGTCCCCTCTATCGCTTCAGCCACTGCAGCGTCTTCTGCTGCTACGGCTTCGACGTCGAAACCGACTCTGGCAGCGACGGCGGCTGAGTCTACGCCAGGACATGCATCACCAGTGTGGGCGTCGGGGTCTGCGTCAGGGTCGGTTCCGGCGTCGACTAGCACTATATCCCGTGTGGCTCTTACCTCCAACGAGGCTGGCCAAGGTTCCCAGAAAGTCAACGCCAGAGGGAACACGATGGAGGAGGGGAGCATAGGCAAGGAGCAGGAGACAAAGGGTAAAGGCAAAGCGAATGCAGGCCTGAAGCCGGCTGTTAAGGCTAAACCGAAGACTTGGGATGAGATGGTAGAGGATGGGGATGACGAGTTGGGGTCCGTTATGGAGTTTGCGTGAGTGCCCGAGACGATGGTGACTCAATTCGTCTGAGAGGTTCGCACCGAACATCCAAGCCTCAGATGTGATATTCCTTGGCTCCCTTTCTATGTTGAACCATAAACGTAAGTGTGTACGTGGAATATCCTGTGACAGTAGTTTTTTTTTTTCTTGTGGAGTTTGTTTTTTGTATAGGATTGTGGATCGTGTATCTTGTATCGTGTATTGTGTGTACTTGTAAGTCTGTAGGTATACGCGAATTGAACGAACGCATAGATTTCGCCGTGGTATAGGGAGCAGAGCCGCATGTTCGATGATACCCCACGAGCCCCCGACCTGAAACTCGTGGTTTGAGCTCTCGTCAAGCTATCCTGTTAAGTTGTTGAAAGCAGGAGTAATCCCTTTCTGAGAGGATCTCCGTAAGATACTGCTGACCTCACACTGTATTTCCTATCTAGGTTACTAACCTGTTTTCCAACACGTCGGCAGATACATAAACGGGGGGCCTTGTAATTTCAGCCTGCAACGAAATGCATCAATGAAGTTATACCGCAGGTGTTTAGAGCACCATGAACATCGCGCCAACGAGTGCACGCTGGTCAACGGAAACGCTTTCACTCGACAACCGTCATCGCTTCCGACGTGTCTTCAACTGGTCCGCTGGACGCCCGCGGCAGTGAAAAGAAGGGAAGATCCCATCCAGATCGGAGATGATGGTGCTGAGATCATGCAACGACACACCATGGGGAAGTTGAGGAGGTTCTCAGTTATCCAGTCATGAAAAGGCCTGTCGCAAGATGTTATGAGCGAACGTACGGAGATGTATCTATGCCTCGAGAGGTTGTCGACAAATTCACCGCCAAAGAACTAGGTCGCTCTGAACGACTATAGGGATCAGGCGGCGTCTGATTTGAGGACTGCGTCATTCGATATGACAGTGCTACATTACAACAAGTACAATAACGCTCCCGGCAGGGGAGAGGATGCCAGAGGATGACGGCATAATGATGATTTAATCCTCCATGTGGAGGGTGTCCGCACTTTCCGCAATCATATGTATTTTCTGACATAAAATCAAGATTCATCACTTTAGAATGGTCCTCCGAATAATGTCGGATAAAGCCGGACGCAGCGAAGAGCCGAAACAGGATCGATTGTACCTTATCTGATATTGTGAGAAAAATGCTTCGGCAGACTGAGCATACTTCTTTGCTCTCTTGTAATCCATCGCTTCTATTTAGAGAGGGGAAATACCCCCGTACCGTCGCCCGTACGGACATGGTCTGTTTTTTCATCACCGACTTGCTATATCTGGGATGCACCTGGGGTCCTGGAACCGCGTGACAATATTATCAATTAGCATAAGCCAAAAAAACACGTATATCACAATATCTGAAGTTTCGCCTTTTCAGTGATAGAGACCCTCTGACTGGCTGGTATGGCGTGGATCCGTGCTAACATCTTTCGGTCCTCATAGTTCTCCCGCATTCCAGTTTCAGCCGACTCAATCCCTACCCTTGGTCTGTCAAGTTGGCGCACAGCCGCTCCTCTTGAGTTCCCATTAAATATCTTCTTCCTCTTGTGGTACCCCTATTACGCCTCTGGTCACACAGGTTATCCTTGTTTCAGGACCGTCTATAAATTTTTGGAAAATTTTCGCCATATATACGGCGTTCGGATGACACATAAATTTTCCCTCATATTTCTGTGCATTCGGTTTATTATCTGCTCCTAGACCTTTCGTAGACACTCCGGGCCCGGGCATTGATCGACATTCTGCATGAATTAAGTCCTACCGATTTTTATACACCTTGAAGCCAAAGGTTCTTCTGGTAGCTATTACCTTGCTGACTCCCCCATAACTCTCCTCAGCGTGACTTTGTGCAACAGGAGCCCGACTCGCAAGACTCAAGATGCACCTGTGTCTATGTGAACTTGGTTACCACAACCTCTCATTTAGACTCATTGCCCAGCAATGAAAGCCAATGTCCTACTTATGCAGGAGGCGCAATAGGAGAGCAGAGAAACCGCGAATACACAACAGTTGTTTCTTGTATCAACCAACACATACTAATGTGCCCAATCCGTCTAGAATGATCAATCTTGCTTGCCCGAAGGGGAGTCCCACGCATTTCCTTCGTTTGTTACGTTTCGCTTCGTATATTATTCTACGTTAACCAGGCGCCGTGACAGGTTGAAGGCCATGTAGTACAAAATCAGGACCCCATCAGCAATGCTTTGATGAAAAATAGACCATGTCCGTACGGGCGACGGTAACCCCCGTTTCTCCTTCTGAGTAGAACCACAAAAGCAGTCCTGTGCTAAGCCCAAAGATTAGGACAGCCATAGATGAACGGTTAAACCAACTGCGGGCTGCTGGCAACTTTGAGGAGGGTGACCAAGTTGGAGCTCAGATTGTAGATCAAGTAGTGGGAGCTGAGCCCGAAAAAAAGGAAGTGAGCGCCAAGAACCACATAAAGGGGAGGAATGGCCAAGTAAGTGACAGATACGTCGCTGTAAGGCCAAGCCAGAAGAAAGGAGATGGTGACGAACGGAGATGCTTCAGAGTTATGCCCAAATATGGACCATTGCGTTTCAACAGATGATCCCATAGCGTCAGTTAACTTTGGTAAGTTCGGGTGGGTTCACTAATTGGTTGGCCTGTGCCTTTTGATAAGAGTCCGGTACTGGTATGCTAGGGATATGTGCGTTATTGGATTGTCCGCAAGATCAGCTTGACTTAATGTCTGTGTCACCACAGGTGTCAGGATGAACGAAGCGTGACTTACGGACTGCTACATTGGCTCTATTATCAAGGGATAATAATGCAAAAAGATGGCCGAATACGTTTGACTTAGCCCACCACTTTGCATATATTATCATAGCGGTCTATAGTCTTATAATCATCGTCAGAATACAGATTTTTATCTATGAAAACACAACCCATTGCATTTGGGGAACCGAATTCTTCGGATGACAGCCTTTGATCAAGGGCAATCGCTGTGACCGCTGACGGATTTCCATCCCACGCCTCGTCTTTACCTGACATGATCTGCCATTTTCACTTTGGTTGTCCCCTTTGTTCCGTTAACTTTGTTCTAGTGCATCCTCCGGGAACTCAGGCTCAGAATCGAAATAAGCAAAGGTACACATCATTTATTCTTGCAAAAATGCACAGGAGTATCTAGCATAATGGGCATTAGGCGTTCGAGCAAAGAGTATGCTCATAGAGGAACAAACGCAGAAACACCGCAAAAAGCGCGGTTATGGATACCCGGTGGAGGTGTTCTCAGGCGCAGTGCTGGCCTTAGTGATGCTGGGACGTTGGCTGAAGAGTAGCGAGTCATTGTTAGACATCACCGGCCAAGGACACGACTAGCAGCTAAAGACACTCACGTCCAGACGATCATGGTGGTCCTGTTGACAAGGTAAGGAAACGTGTCGATGATAGTGTGATATACCTTCTCAACTGTGAACGCAGGCGGCTCCTACCATGTTCTTCATCAGGTACTCGTTCTATCGGGAGCGTTTAAGAGAAGAGGACTGGCAGCTGCAATAGCGAGGACGAGAGTAGAAGTGACAAAGGTAACACGGGTGAGTATTGTTATCGTTGGTGATGGGGTAGGCCTGAACTTGCGTGTAGCCCACACTCGCGGCTTATATCTCATTTCGTTAAAACCTCGCGATGAATTTGGTGCCCGATTATGGGATTCGGGCACGAATTACCCCTCTGGTTTTCCAAGGGCTTCCCTTGACCGCAGTCAATGGCATCCCCACGATTATCGCTCATCAATCTACTGTGGGCCCAAACATGGGCTGGAGACGTCAGGTGCACCTAACGCGATTATTATTTTGGGTGGTATCACGTCCTCTTGGTGAGTAGGGCTATCTGCACCCCTTGAGTTTCAATGATCCCTTTCTTGCTTTTTGCCATTCTACTATCCGTGCTCATATTGCCGGTTCCTTGCTCCACGTGGTCATCACCCAAAATTCACCCGTTTGAAATGAATGCGTCTGGTCTCTCATGAAAAGGCCCTCAGGGGTTGAGACAATTTCTGGACGGCCGTTCCTAACCGATGATCACAACTTGCCAAAGCAAAGTCATTGTGCCAATGCACACACTCGCCAGGCACTTGGAATGCATACAGACTTCCGGTCGCCCGGTACCCCCGCGCGTGGTAGCGGAGGTTAGGCACGCTTCCCTTGTGCTCAGAATATGATTATTAATTCACGTTTGACACTGGACAATGAGAAAACGTGCTTTTGGCTTTGCGGGAGTAGATGAGTATGCAAGGATATAAAAGACTCGAGAATAGCGATTAGGGTTTCCCCAAGAAAGAATGGTTGATCGTTTCGTTAATCGCCATGCTCCAGTTTTTACTCCTCGCGCTTTGTCTTGCAGCGGCTTCACAAGGATATACCGTTGTTCCTGTTGCCCAGCTGCACGTCGGCAATAGGTTAATTGCGCCTGACGGCTTCAACCGAAGGTCCGTAATCTCACTCTATACCCACCGCAGATGCCATTCTCATTAACGGCAAGGGTCGCTACGTAGGCGGTCCTAGCGTTCCTCTTCAAGTCTTCCAAGTTGAGGCGAACAGGAGATACCGTTTCCGTCTTGTCTCCATTTCTTGCGATCCTAACTACATCCTCTCTATCGATGGCCATAGCATGGTAGGTCACTGGCCTTCGTGTTCCCACAATCGGTCACTGAATGCTGTGATTGGAAAATCATTAAAGTGGATGGTGTTAATGTCCAGCCCCTTGACGTCGATTCTATTCAGATTTTCGCTGGTCGGCGCTACTCTTTCGTCCTTGAAACCAACCAACCCGTCGACAACTACTGGGTTCGTGCCGACCCCAATGTCGGCTTTAATGGTTTCGAGGGTGGCATCAACTCCGCCATCCTTCGTTACCGCGGCGCACCCGATTCTAATCTCACCACCGTCAACACGATTTCCAACCCCTTCCTCGAGACTAACCTTCACCCCCCTTAGTAAAGCCGTCGGTGTCCCTGGGGCGGGACCTGCTCTCGACGGTGAAGCTGATGCCAAGCTTAACCTTGATATTGTGTTCGACTTCACGAATGTGAAGTTCACCATCGACGGGGCGACTTTCGTACCTCCTACTGCGCCTGTTCTCATGCAGATTATGTCGGGTGCTCAGGATGCGACCGATTTGCTTCCTCCTGTCTCAGTATACACTTTGCCCGGAAACAAGATTGTCGAGTTGAGCATGCCTGGAGGTTATACTGGGAGCCCGGTGAGTTCTTCATGACGGTGGGTGTTGATATCAGCGACTGAACATACGCCTTTATTGTAGCATCCTTTCCACTTGCATGGCGTAAGTAGCAAGTTCCATGGACCATAACGATTGTTGATGGGCCGTTTTAGCACATTTTTGATGTCGTCCGCAATGCTGGTAACTCTAGTTATAATTACGTCGATCCCATCCGGCGGGACGTCGTCTCTGCTGGTGATGCTACCGACAACGTCACGATCCGCTTCAGGACTGACAATCCTGGCCCTTGGATCCTACGCTGGTAAGTTTCTCTCTACCCATCCTATTCTCGGTCACATCTGCTAACTAACGTGTGCAGCCACATTGACTGGCATCTTAAGGCGGGTCTCGCCATTGTCTTTGCTGAGGGCACTGCGACGATTGTCACCTCGGATCCTCCCACTCCTTGCGATGAGTTCTGCCCTGCAAACGAGAATTTCCCCGAGTTCCCTGAGACATAAACAAGTTGATGATCTGGCTGAAGAAAGTAGGGAGTAGTGTGATTATCATCAACCCAATTATTTATATATCATTCATCATGTGTACCACCACGGAATGGGCGCTGTGCTAGGCAGAGTAACCCTTGCATGCCCTCGACCTGTACAAACGAATCCAGCCTCCTCCCTTCCGAACACGATGCGCATCCCTGGATTCTACGTCTTGCGCCCATATAACGGTTAGGCTCCGATATAACGGACGCTGCCATCAGATGAGATCAAGCG